>WSUA01000297.1:4745-16308 GCA_019633455.1 Tulasnella sp. 419 | reverse complement strand
TGTCCCACTCTGAGAGATAGATGTGATAGAAATAAGTAGCTCGGTGCCGCCTGCGGATGTTTTTTCCGATATCGAAACTAACGTTATGGCAGGGCTACCATCGTCTTTTCGGGTGTCAAAGCTGCATTCCGAAGTCAAGAAGTAGTACGGTCGAAGTAAGGTATATCCGCCATCCGCAATTTTCGGGTCACGTTTTGAGAGTTGGCTGAAGCTCTGCGAGTGTGTGATGGTAAGTGAACCGGTGGGTGAGAGTAGGATGATAGCATGTTCAAGTTCTTCAGGGGCAAGAAGGGCAGCTATTCTGTCAGGAACCTTGAAAAGGGGTAAGTATTAGAATGGGTTTGATCTCGTAGAAGCATCAATCACCTGAAAAGCCTGCTTTTGGCCCAACGCAGCCTCAACTGCCCCCCGTTCCAATGGGTCAGACCACACCCATATCGTACGTCCTTCCTGTTCTGAGGGCATGTCTGGAGCCTCTTCAATAACGGCATATGTATTACGCGTTTGACTTCCTGAAGGATGCGATTCCACTCGAGATACGGATGGACAAGTAAAATGTGTTTGAGGGCCCACAGTATATGACGACACAGGATGAGATGTGGTGAGCTACGTGAAGAGCATCAGAAAACAGCAAAAATACTACAGAAAGATAATTCTCACATCAATTACGTGGATTCCGTTGTATGCAACCGTTGCAGTGAGGTGATTGTTGGATTGAGAAGCCATTGCTACTGTATGGGGCGTAGAAGACTTGCGCATGCTAGACTTTTTCGGCGCCCCATAGCTGGATATAATAAATGTATCTTGTATGGAGCACATTCTCTGGTAGCACCACGCAAGCAATGTAGGTATCGAATTTTACTATCTATTGAAAAATTGTAATCACATGACTTGACGGAGCGGCGTCTTGTTCTAATCACGTAACGTAAGACATGAGCACTCAAATTCCCAAACCCAGCCCATCTACTTTCTTCCCAAACTTATCTTTCATCCAGGGAGCTATTGCCAATAGATCTTCGAAAGTGAATGGCGCAAACCTGCCTTCAGACAATGCCGACGCCGCGTCGAAGGGGGTGTTTGGGGGTAAATTATGAGTCAGCTGAGCTGTTAATCTGCAACATAGCGGGATAAGCTATCATGACCCGGTAGTGGATGTGGTGAAACATACAGCATTGGGCCCGCCCAGACTAAGCCATCTTCCTCCAGCTCACCTGATCCCCTCCAACGTTGATCACAATCCCCGGGGGTGAAATTTGGATACTTGGCAAACTGAAGAATTGGCAAAGGATGACGGAGTATCCTGTACGGCGAGCTGGTCGAGGTACGGCGTACTTCTTTGACTGAAGGAAGGCCCTGCGGTCCCTTCATGGAGTGACTAGAAGGCGAAGTCGCAGCTGTCTGCGGACTTAGAGGAGACGTTGGGGATTCTGGAGAGCTGGGGGAAGCAGATGATCCTTGATGACCCGATCGTTCTCCATGAGTTAACCATCGAATCAACCCAAAGCCGCTTGAAATGACGCCGCGAGAAGACTCGCCTCTATCGTCCCAGCTTAGGGTACGATGGAGCTCCGTTGTACGCCTAGGAGAACTAGATGAGCGACTTCGGATCCGGAAAAGGCTACTCCTTCTTCTCTCAGTAGTGATGGAGCCAGCAGATTCGCGCGAAGTGACAGGGTGCAGCTCCGTAACGTGGTCTCCAGGAGATTCAGATCCTTCCTCCATTTCTTGATGTTCATCAACCTCGACATCAACTTCCATTTCTGTAGATTCTGCTCCAGGAGGGTGGAGGAACATCTTTGCAAATCTATTCACGAGAAATGAAGTGGAACGATGCAATGCTCCTAGCGCCAATATCCTAACATCCCTGAATTGAACCACCAGCTGAAAGATTGCATTAGAAGCATAACTTCGCAATTCGTTCAGATGGACTCACTCTGATCTCCGTGGGCAGATGCGAAAGGTCGCTTTGTGCCCTGTAAGGAATGAGGGTGAATACAATGTGGCTGACACATTGAAATTCACGTACTTCAATGTTTCGAAAAGAACAAGGGGGTCGTAATTACGGCTATAAGCAGAAGAAGCGTTGATTAATCCACTTCGATGGAGTACAATATATTTGCACCAAGCTTGCTGAGTTGAGCAATTGGTCGAGAGCCTATGCCAGATATTCCACAAGCACCTGAGAAACAATTCAGTTGCTACTCAGCACGAAGTGTAATCGGAGGCGTACCTCTTAAACTCCTCCTGAGAGCTTTGACCAGCTCTGTTGCGCCTCCACGATGGTAAAAACCGACGACTGAAGGCCTCATTCCATATATTGCTGTGTAGGTGGGAAAGACCTGCCCGAAGCAACAAAAATTCTGGTGATGCAAGTGAAAGAATTTCGATAAAGTTGTGCCTTGGAACAACTGAGCGAAGAGCCAGAGTCGCTAGTTCATCCAGCGTATTATTGTTAAGCGCCTCCATTATAGGAGCTCTCCAGGGATTAAGAACTTCATCGGAGCATATAGCCCGAAAGCGCCTCGCAACTTGACTGACGGCGATGAGGCTGGATATAGCCAAAAGTGAAAAGATATCAGCTAGTATTTCAACAGGTAAATCGTCAAGCTTCATTTCCGGTGGTTGTTATTATTAGAGCAATCCAATAGTAAGGGCAACAGTCCGAGTGGTTAGAATAGTGATCATGGAGCTTACAAAGTCTGGGCAGATTATCGAAAATGGAAATTGGGTGCACGTGATCAAAGCGCGTCTGTTCAGTCCAACTTCAAACAACCAACATCAAAATCACCTCAATGGGTCGCACTCGCCAAGTTACAACATATGGAAGGAAAAGAAAGAACTTTATATGTCCTACCGATAAGGACTTTATTCCCTCATCATCAAAGAGAAGCTCACTCGCTCTGATGCAGGTTGATGTTTCATCTCCTGCTCGACAAAGTCCAATTAACGTACGGGTCGCGTCGTTGCGAACAGAGAATAACCCCGTAACATCGGGCTCTCCTACTCAGCGAACATCCGATCAGAAGCGCAAAAGTGTACGTGCTTCTTCCAAACACTCGGGCGCATCTCTACCAACCTCCGACTCCAAAGCGGCCCAAAAGAAAGAAAAGGGGTCTTCAGCTCCATCACGAAAACCTCTTGCAACAAAGTTCGATGAGACTGCTGGATCATTATCCCCAATGGTCGAAAAGTCAAAATTGAAAAAGATAACAAAATCTGGACTGGTCTACAAACCTCAAACGGTGGAGATTATAGTGGTGGACGAAAGTGGAACAGAGGAGAGTCGAGAAGAGCGAAGGAGGACAATAGTGGAAAGAAGCCCAGCCCGTCGCGGCGTAGCTGGACCGTCGAACGCCAGAAACGCGGTTCGCCCACATCATAGAGGCAGCAAGGATGCGCCGATAGTCTTGGAATCTGATAATAGTTCAGAGGTCATCTTGGCCCGGAGAAAGTTGACAAAGGCAAGGAGGCCTCTTGTCATAGACTCATCCGAAGATGAGGATGAAGGCATTCAGTCAACAAACAACAATATTCTTGACGAGCTGAAAACCACACTTGGTCCGAGTTCAAGCATCAATACCGCAAAAAATCGTCCAAACCCACCTCCTGCGAGTTCATCCTCTCACATTTCACCCGTTTCACCTCCTCATACTCAAGAAAATAACGTCCCATCAAGGCATCGATCATCAAAATCCAGTCTCGGGCAAAAAGAACCATGCAAGAATGGGTCGGAAGACTACCTAACACAGCTCAGTGCGGTGATGGCTACTCTTCCTCCTCATATCGTTACTTCTGTTGCCTTATCCGGGAACCTGGAACCTGCTCTTCGCTATCTTTCACCGCAAACGAGAGCAAGGCTCATGGACCTCAAACCAAGTAGTAAAGGAGGCGTAACAAATACGGAATGTCTTGATATGGTGGAAGATATGTCGCTCCTGTCGCTGGACTCAAGCTTCCACTATGAGGGGGAGGAAGTCGTTGAGGACAGCGCTGAGGCCATTCACCTTGAAGGTGTAGAAACGCCACCTCGTGTTGAATCCCACCCTTCGATAATCCGCCTTCTTTCACATACATCACAAACAAACGTACTGGACTTTACCTCGTTCCTTGAGACCTTTCCACTAGACGAGGTCTATGCCAATGGTGTCGAAAATGGCTCCCTTCGGAAGATTGGGGAGGCATCTTTTTCCGAAGTCTTCGCGTTGGGGCAAGTGGTAATTAAAGTGGTTCCGCTAATTTTGAACGACGGGATCTCCACTGGAAGTGCACTTCCTTACGCGTCCACAGTGGAGGACGTTGAGAAGGAAATATTGATTACCAGAGAAATGGGGGCAGCGCATTCTGGATTTATCAAGCTACTTAAGTAAGCACCTTCCTTTGGCTTCTCCTTGATTTTCTGGGTCTGACGGCCCGTACAGAGTTTTTGTTGTTGCTGGCTCCTACCCGCCTACCCTTTTGGATCTTTGGGATGAGTATGATGCATCAAAAGGCTCAGAAAACCCTCGGCCTGGTAAGCATAGCTTCCCCCTTCATAAACGAATGGCACTGAAGTGCGTAATTTTTCAGACGTATTTCCCTCCTCAACTCATTACGCACTCATTATCCTACCACATCGAGGAACAGATTTGGAATCCTTCATCTTCTCCCCAAGGACTGAATGGAAGGAGTGTGTCTCCGTCTTTTGGCAGGTCACCCGTGCATTGGCTGTAGCAGAAGAGTCTCATCGCTTTGAGGTGGGTTCATATCATCCCTATCATGACCCCAATTCAGCTCACAGAAACCCCTGGTGTCATAGCATCGAGATCTGCATTGGGGTCAGATATTGATTCAAGAAGATGCGAGTCAATCCAGTGGTATCATGGCAACCATAATTGATTTTGGGTTGTCTCGGATGGATACTATGGACGGGCAAGTATATTCCACAGAGCTGGATGACACAATATTTGAAGGTCAAGGTGCGCACGACAGCGATGGTATGCAATCATATCGGCAATAACTCACTGCTTGGGGGATAGGAGATTACCAGTTCGATATCTATAGGATGATGAAGGTACACAACAATGGTGCTTGGGAACCCTTCCGGCCACTGACGAATGTTATGGTGAGCTTCATTACCATCGAGCACAAAATGGTGCTAAGTAACATCGCTATTGCAGTGGTTGCATTATCTTGCTGTCAAGCTGCTCAAGGGTAAGGGACTTCGGCGTCCAACTATACAGAAGTCAAAAGCCCGTCAAACCCAGACCGCTGCACAGGTGGAAAGAGAAATAGAGCGCTCTTGGTACGAAACCTTGAAGGAGATCGAACATCACTTAGGCCAAGCTCTCAAGCAACCAACCAACACGAAGCCCGGTCGACGTCAAATGAATGATGAAGAACCCGTACCAACATGCGCAGGAGATGTAATGCTTTGGATGATCAAAAGATCCCAGTAATTACTGGTATGTACCCAACTTGCTATTTTCTTTTGGAGATTTGATTTTAAACGTCTATAATTGAATTTTCACTTCAGTTTACTAGTATACCCTTCAGGACCTCGACAATTTTATCTCCAATCTCTTTTGTACCCCTATCTCCGCCCAGGTCTTTCGTTCTGTACCCAAATCCACCAATATCATCTGTGTCCAGCACTTTTCGCACAGCAGCTTCAACTGCTTGTGCCTCGTTTTCTAGACGAAGTGAATAACGGAGCAGCATAGCAAGACTAAGGATGGTACCGATAGGATTCGCAATACCCTGTCCAGCAATATCAGGAGCCGAGCCATGAATGGGTTCGTAGAGTCCAGCAGCTGACTCGGTTGCCGATGGGAAGCCGGCCAGTGATGCAGATGGGAGTAAGCCCAGAGAACCTGGAATCACACTGCTCTCATCTGATAATCTAAGGGAAAGCAAATATTCTCATGTCAGCTAAATGTCATGATAGATCGTCGCCATGCTTACATGTCGCCAAACATATTCTCCGTAAGGATAACACCATTAAGCTTTCGAGGATTCGCAACCATAATCATAGCTGCTGAATCCACTAGCTGGTGATCTAGTGATAAGTTGGGATATTCATTCTGTATTGTTTCGGTAACAACTTTTCTCCAGAGGCGGGACGATGCAAGGACGTTGGCCTTGTCAATGGAATGGATAGGAAGAGGGGGATTCGCAGCTAGCGCAATCTGAGCCGCAACTCTGGTAATCCTCTGAATCTCTGGAACAGAGTAAATCATGGTATCCCATGCAACACCGTCTTCTCCATGGCTTGTTGTTGATGTTGCCTCTTGTCGCTTCCCAAAGTAAAGGCCACCAATCAGTTCCCGAACCACGATGTAATTAGTGCCTCTTGCAATATCTGGTTTTAATGGGGAAGCCGAGAGGAGTGATTCGGACGCAAAGGATGATGGCCGAATATTGGCATAGAGTCCAAGTGACTTTCTGAGACGAAGAAGTCCCTTTTCAGGTCCATTCGCTACATGACCCCATTTTGGTCCCCCAACAGAGCCTACACCGAGCACGTAAGGAAAAGTATTCATATGTTTGGGGAAGTGTGCACTAACCCATTAATATAGCATCGGCTGCCTTACAGGCAGCAAGCGTGGATTCCGGAAGAGGGTCGCCATGATTGTCAATGGCGATTCCGCCGAAATCATGCTTTTCAACCTGGATTTTGACATCACGGTTGCTTGAGGATACCACCTCCAATAC
The DNA here is from genome assembly GCA_019633455.1 of Tulasnella sp. 419. NCBI lineage: Eukaryota > Fungi > Basidiomycota > Agaricomycetes > Cantharellales > Tulasnellaceae > Tulasnella > Tulasnella sp. 419. Next base: position 9,618 of record WSUA01000297.1, on the reverse strand, counting down.
TCGAAGGGCTTGTTCTACGACCTCGGGTCCTGTGTAGAAACGTCAATTTGAGAATCTGGCGAGATGACTTGGAAGCTGTGCTGTGCATACCAATTCCGTCACCCCCTAGGACGACAACATTGTACCTACAGGATGTTGCATCAGGCCATATCACTCTGGCTTCAGACTGGTCGCTCACGTTTTAGAAGCCATTTGATGCTACAGGGCGTGTAGATGAAATAGAATAAGAAGAGCGGCTTCATATGCGCGATTTTGAATGAGACATACACGGTCTTTCACCATTTCGGCCGAGAATGTAGGATGATGGATTATCACGTGAACTCCAAATTTCCCTCTCCAACAATCATCTCCAAAATGGCGAATGCGATGCCATCATCAAGCTTACCGCGGATTGAATCTCTTGTACTGGATGCAGGCCCTCTGCTTGAATTGAAGCCACTAAGGGGTTTAGCAAAACGCTATTTCACAACGCCCCATGTCGTTGCTGAGCTGAAAGATCGTCGAGCGCGAGAACATTTTGAGCAATTGGGCTTAATGGAAGGAGTAGAGGTCGTTGTACGTCAGCCAAGCGTGCTTTCTCTGGCTCATGGTGAGATATTTGGGATATTGCCGAGGCTTCTTTACACTGATGATCTTCTTGAGTCACTGCATTTTCCAAGAAGACTGGTGACTACTCTGTACTATCCCATCCCGATCTTTGTGTTCTGGCGTTAGCGCACGAACTAAGTGAGCAAGCAAAGCAGCTGGAGAAGAGTGCAGATAGCCAGGCCGGGAGCCCAGAACACGACAAAGTTTGTTCTAGTTCACGATGTAGCTATATCCCACTCTGATCATTTCTCAAGGACGCGACACCTACTGAGATAACAGGACATAATGATGGATCCTCGCCTATCTCTCCTGACACGCTTGCTCAAGACCTGCAAGGAGTATCCCTTTCTGAGCCTAAATCGCCTGCAAGCGATGAGGGTGACAATCCTCCAGCAGCGGATGAAGACGAAGCAGAACTACCTGAAACAGTACGGGAACCTCTGTGGGATCCTTCAAAAGATAATCAGTCATCTGTGGCACAGGGGAACAGTAATGAACCCTTGTATGACGATCCGTCATCCGAGGACGATGGAGAAGGAGAATGGATAACACCAACCAATGTCGCAAAGCACAAAGCGAAGGAATTGAATGGGACCTCAATCTTTGACAAAGACGCGGAGAACAAGGTCCTTCAAGTGGCATGCATGACTGCCGACTTTGCGATGCAGAATGTGTTACTTCAGCTGGGATTGAACTTGGTCGGAGCAGAGGGAAAACGAATCGCTACTATCAAGACTTGGGTGCTTCGGTGCCACGCCTGTTTCAAGTACGCGCGTTTGATTCTTCATCTTACTTGAGGCAAATATTCAGCTCTCATACTCACAGAATATGCAAAGACTCATCAAAGAAATTTTGTCCATCGTGCGGTAATCCTACCTTGCTCCGGACTTCCGTCACCGTACACGCCGCACACCCCGATGCGCCAGATCAGCAGCCTACGATGCAGGTTCACCTGAAGAAGAACTTCCAGTACAGAAACAGGGGACAGGTATATTCTTTGCCACCACCAAAGATGAATCGTGCCAAAGGAGGTGGGGAGGCTTCGATCATTCTACGAGAAGATCAAGTTGAGTGGCAACGAGGAATGAAGAGTGAGGCTGTACGTCAACGAAAAGACGAAAAGAGGATGAAACGAGCTTTAGAGGAGCAAGAGAAGACAGGCGGATCGTTATGGAACGATCCGGATTGGGTACCAGAGTTGCTCGTTGATCGTAGTGGATCGCGACTTCCAGCCATTGGCCATGGTCGACGAAACCCTAATGAAGTACGGAGAAAGAATCGCTGAATAGTCTTGTATCGGATATTTTTGTAGAGGATGTATTATTAATACGCGATGTTTGGCGTTGGCGACGGGAAGGACAACGCGCAAATAACAACATACATAGGATCAGACTTTTTCCTTACAAACAAACCAAACCGCCTCCCCAGTCTGTAACTCAATCACTCTGCTGACCTTGCTTTCATTCGCTTGCCGAAGACTCGCCCTGGCACAAAGCTCTTCAAATTTATGCAAGAGTGCGATGTTGGCGATTCAAAACACACCGGTGCCGTACCCACCTGCGGACCTCTCAGAGTCGCAGGCAACGGCTGGGCGAGAATGGAGGATGAGCATGGGCCTTTCTGACATCCAATTTGTACCAGCCAAGTCACCATCGACTCTGGGGAACAATATAGAGAGCAAATTCAAACCGATCTCGGATGACAATTTGCCTTCGACTCCATCGAGCGCCAAAGGAAAGGGAAAGGCTATCAATTTACAAGATGATGCATTGGTAAGCTGAATGTTATTCATTTTGACTTTCTTCGCTCACTATTACTACTTGTACAGAAGACCCCAGTCCGTAACGCACCAGCACAATCTTCTCCTACTACCAACACTGCCTCTCCTTCATCTCCCGCCAATGATACCCCCACTCGCAAACTCTCAAATCAATCCAAGCGATTATATACAGGGCCATTGCCTATGACATGGCCTCCCTCTATGAAGCCAGCTAAAGGTCTGTCAAATCTTGGCAATACATGTTTCCTCAACAGCGTCCTCCAATGCTTGTTCCATACGCCGCCACTACTTCATATGCTAATTCAGCATAAAGAATGTACGCATTGAGACAAGTTCTAACATTCCATCTACTGATGATTCCTCATCTAGGCAACACTCCGATATTCTGTATGTCCTGCACTTTGCGGAACTTGGGGGGCATGATATTTCGTAGTAGTCCACAATATGCTATCTCCCCGTTTCAAATTGTGAAAAGCATGCACCGTGAGTATGTTACAATGGACCAGTTCTCCCAACATACTTAAATTCCTATGTCAGATTTTGCCAAAGACTTGCGACGAGGGAGGCAAGAGGATGCACATGAGTTTCTACGCTATACTATAGACGCTCTGCAAAAATCGTGTCTGGTTGGCTTGCCAAAGAAGCTGAATCCGAAGATTGCTGAGACCACTTGGGTCCACCAAATATTTGGCGGAAAGCTGAGATCAAGGGTAACCTGCAAGAAGTGCCAGTACAATTCGGATACCTTCGACAGCTATCTAGACCTCAGCTTAGAACTGCTAGGCTCCAAAACAGTGGAACAAGCTCTTGCATCCTTCGTCAAGCCTGAGATCCTCGGAGAGGAACACAAGTATAAGTGTGAAAAGTGAGTGTTCCTTCTTCAACATACGACGCTTTCCACTCAGTGACTTTGGACGAAATCCAGATGCAAAGTCCCTGTTGTGGCTGTGAAGCATTTCACCATTCACGAAACTCCAAAGATTCTCACTATCCATCTGAAGCGTTTCACGATGTCGGGTCGCAAGATTAGCAGGTTTATCGAATATCCAGAACACTTGGACTTGTCTCCATACGTCAGCGATGGACAGGTAATGTATTCGCGATTATTGTACATCAATTATCATCTGAACTTGTTCTATCTAGTTTGGCCATAAATACTCATTGTACGGGATAATTTCTCACTCCGGCGGGGGTCCCCATTCTGGTCACTACATTGCCCACGTAAAAACTTCCTCTGGAAAGTGGTTCGAGATGAACGATGATATGACATCCTCTGTGGGGAACAAGCCACCATTGGATGAGTCGTCAGCCTATGTCTTGTTCTACACTCGGGATGGCGCTTCTGATCTAAGCCAGGCGATCAGCTTTTCTCCGGAAAAGACCAAATCACCCGGAAAGAAGCGAGGAAACAGCGACGATGAGGAGGAAGAAACCACGAGCTCGCCACAAAAGCGCTTGAAAGAAAGCTCCCCATCTCAAGAAGATATACTTCAATCCAAAAAGGATGCCGCGAGAGCAAAGATAGAGGAGGTGAAACGGAGCATAGGCTCTAAAGCATCTTCTGTACCTCAATATCCGGCATCCGCTCTCCTTGCCCAGCGAATCAACGCCGCGAAACAGATGGCCTCGAAAGCGTCTCCATCCGTTTCTACGTCTGAGGTACAGGCTGTTGGTTCTACTAGTTCCTCCAATCTCCCCAAACCAAGCTTAGTGGACTATGCAGGAGATGACGACACTGATCAGGGAGAACCCGTTCCTCGTACTCCTTCGTCATCGAAGCTCATTGGCCCACAGTTACCCTCGTCCCCTACCCGTCAAGCAGAGTCCATTCCAACCCCCTTCTCTGAAACCGCTCTTCCTTCTGAGACTCGTAGCTCCCCTGAACCCCCGTCGAAACCTCTTCCAACAAATGGTTTCTATGGTTCGTCCGCATCTTCGTCTCAACAAAAGCGAAAATCATCCGGGAATGGATCTGATAGCCATGATCGGCAACGCTCCCGACCTCGTCCAGGATTCCATCCTTATGCAACGTTAGGTACCTCTAACTTATATAAGAAGAAGGCAGATGATGGTGTCACGGATGGCAAAGGTGCCTATATCAGTAAAAATCTTAACAGCCACCGAAAAGGGATCATGAAGAATATGAAGCCTAAGCCACGGTCGCTGATGTAGATGGCACTGTGGCTCACTCTCTTTTTGTTAGACACAACAGCTGTATTTTAGCCCTACATGTGCACTTCCTATTGTAATTTGTATGTGAACGATTAATTCTATGCTCTTGCTCGTTTAGGAGAATAAACAGGAGCTATACTGCATCGCCAGAGGGGTGGTTGTTCTGAGGCGCCCGAATAGTGCCTGCGGTTGCACGGCTGGTGACGCTATCAACACTCTTGGAGATCGTTGACTCACTATGAGAGAGCGAAGATGCTGGTGACGGAACTGGTAGCCTCAATAGAACAAGGGTGAAATCATCCGTGTGATAGAACTGTAGTCGCCTAACCATCG
>WSUA01000296.1:14322-25342 GCA_019633455.1 Tulasnella sp. 419 | reverse complement strand
TAGCGAGTTAAGATGATTAAAGTACCGAAGCTAATCAACTCACAGTGAAGGACCAAGAAAGGTCGAAATACTCAGTCGTCGAATTCGAACATTTGACGCTGTTAGCGCGCCTGAGTCACCAGGATGACTAAGCTCATTTGCCCAAACGCGTCCCAAAGATGATTTGGATTCCGCCCAAAATCGCGACGTTTCTCCTCCCTTTCCACGTCGCCTGACTCCTTCTCCCAGCCTACACACACAGAGAAGACAACACAAGCCAATCATGACGATTGAGATTCTCAACCTGATCTCAGAAAAAGGAGGAGATCCGGAGGTGGTCAGGGAGTCTCAAAGGAAACGAGGGGAGTCGGTTGAGTTGGTCGATGAAGTGATTGCGATGTACAATGCTTGGGTGAAAGGTGAGTTAAACATGGCGATCTATTATTTGCCCTCCATTATTTTACTCATTGAATATGACAGCTGAGTTTGAGGTGAATCAGCTGAGCAAACAAGTGAACGCTGTTCAGAAGGAGATTACGGCCAAAAAGAAGGTAAGACATACTTCGATTGAGGGAGCAACAGTGGATTTACGGAGTTTCAACTCGATAAATAGGCAAAAGAGAGTGCAGATGAGGAGTTAAAGAAGAAAGCAGATCTAGATGCACAAATCGCAGAGATGAAGAAGAAGGTTGCAGAGGATGAAGTCACTATGCGTGTCAAGTGTTCCACAATTGGAAACCTTGTCGGAAAAGACGTACCTGTCAGTCAAACAGAGGTAATATATCTTTCATTTCAAATACCACAAGATGCACATTGATACTAATTTTTATTGCAGGATGATAATGCCGTTGTGCGGACCTGGCACCCTGATGGACCAAATGCGGAAGTGAAGCAAAGAACGGACATCTACGCTCACCATGAAGTTCTTTTGAGATTAGATGCGATTGATATGGAGCGAGGTAGATTTTTCTTCCTGCATATCGAGATACGTATTTTGCTGATGAGTTCGCCAGGGTCCAAGATTGCTGGACATAGAGGATTCTTCCTCACCAACGACGGAATCGATTTAAATCAAGCACTCATCAATTATGGATTGGATTTCCTCCGAAAGAAGGGATACAGGAAGATCCAACCCCCATTCTTTATGAGGAAAGATGCAATGGCGAAGACCGCGCAGCTTTCCCAGTTTGATGAGGAACTCTACAAGGTTGGACAAGGGTCTATTTTCTACTGGAGAAGTTCGCCCATTGCTGATGATGACTTTTCTAGGTGACTGGTGATGAGGATGACAAGTACCTGATTGCCACTTCTGAGCAACCAATATCAGCATATCATTCCGATGAATGGTTTGACGCTCCTGAGAAGCAACTACCGATCAAGTGAGTCTTGGAGTTCAACACTAATATATTGACTCACCACTGTCTGCCAGGTATGCCGGATATTCGACATGTTTCCGTAAGGAGGCCGGTTCCCATGGAAAAGATACATGGGGTATCTTCCGTGTGCACCAGTTCGAGAAAGTCGAACAAGTCAGTGAGCCATGGCGATCTCATGAGACATGCGTAGCTTACTGTACTTCCCTTTCATAGTTCTGCATTACTGAACCGGACAAGTCATGGGAGATGTTCGAGAGCATGGTTGCAACTTCCGAAGAATTCTACCAGTCATTAGGCTTGCCTTACCGACTTGTCGGTATTGTTTCTGGCGCCCTCAATTTGGCTGCGGCACAAAAGTATGACCTCGAAGCATGGTTCCCTTATCAAGGCGCTTACAAAGAGCTGGTATCGACGAGTAACTGTACTGACTATCGTGAGTGCGCCAGGTTATTTTTAGCGAGTGGTCATGAGAGAGTAATAACATCGACTTAATTTATAGAGGCAAGGAGGCTTGAAGTTCGATGTGGGCTGAAGAAGCCAGGTGAGACGAGGAAGAATTACGTGCACATGTTGAATGGCACATTGACCGCTACCGAGCGGTCCCTGTGTTGCATTGTGGAGAACTGGCAAACGCCCGAGGCAAGTGTTCATTTGATATATTAAATCTAGCCTATAATGACCTTAAACGTCTACAGGGTTTGACTATTCCCCCTGTTTTGCGACCATATATGCAAGGAAGGGATTTCATTCCATGGGAGAAAGAGTTGCCAAAGACGCTGCAAAAGAAAAAGCAGTAGACTTTAGTGTATGTTGTACATGTATAGGAATTGTCCAGCCTCTGGCGTACAAAGGCAATGACGGGGCTGAATGAGGCTGCTTATCTAAGTCCGACGACACTTTTGGAATTTCCCATAAGTTCCAGTTCGGACTACTACTAGACGACTACTACATTGGACAGCCACGATATTCTCAAAGTGAGTCGTCGACGACCCTGCAGCCACCCAACTTATCGCCCATTCTTCTCAAGGGATATCGCATCTCACTTTATCTCAAAAAGTTAGGAGGTGCTGGCAAAATTCGGACGAAACCCCTAACGACCAAGCATGATGATCTCAACTTTACGCCTAATGCCATTCGCGACTTTTCTGATTTTATGGATATCTTTCAACTTTACCTTTGTCTCCTGTCTCCCTCGATCTCTCCTCCAGAGACGACAGCTTAGTGAACAGCCTGTTCCTCCTGATAACTCAAAAACTACAACTGTTGTCTTGGTACGTTCCACTCGTTTCTTGGCGATTCTAAGCACTTACTCGTCTTTCAGATCATTTCTGGCGTTGTTTTCTTCCTGTTCGTCGTCGTGGCTGTCTTTAGAAAGTTCTTCTATCCGCGACTGCGCGGAGCTCGGGCACAGTCCAATGGCCCGACAGTTCCGACAGTATTACCTGGTGCCCCAGTTGTCTTGACAGCCGCTCAGCTTGCTGGCGCAGGTTCTAATCCAATCACCACACCAGCCCCTGCCGCTCCAACTAGACGCAGAAGACCTCGAAGGACACCCTCACAGATCTCTACAAAGTCACTTCCGGCGTACAAAGTTGAGGCTGGGGCTCAAGAAATGGTCCTTGTCCGGTAAGCATCAATTATGCATGTGGTTCCAATGAAATTATGATATTGACCGATTTTACATCATCCACTATTACTCAGACCGAGACATGACGAAATGAATGAGAACGACAGCGATGACACTCATGAAGACAGGATGAGCGACGAGTTGGAGACTCCTTTACTTGCAAATGGCGAATCTGGTCATCCTGAGATCCGTCCGAGTATCGACACCGAACCATCCGAAGACAGCCACAGGACAGATCGCAGCAGTATGCAACTCCTTATGGACGACAGGGGAGAAGCACCGCCTTATTTCGAAGTTGTGGACGGCGACTCGCAAGCCGCCAATAATACTCGGACTCAAGCACAGCAGCAATCTACCGATGACATCGAATTGGCACAAAACACTGAAGCAAACGCTGGACCCTCGCGGATGTCTACATTACGACGCTTCCTCAATTCATGGACATCACCGACACAACAAGCTAATCCGCGAACGCACGCTCAACAGCCTTCAACTTCGTCAGCTACCAGTCCACCAAGGACAGCAAGGCATCGCCCCTCTTTCTCTGCATCCTCCTTCCTATCCACAAATCAATCCAACCCATCTATACCTTCCCTATTCCTCTCACGAACCCGATCTAACAGTAACGCCCCTCAAATGTCTTCATCTACCCTTTCCATTATATCTCCACCGATAACCCACACAGCCATCCGTACCCAGTTCGCCTATCCAGCAGGAGGTCCTACACCCGAACAGATGAAATTCGTCTCTTCCACTCAAAGTCTCTTACGCTTCGGTATTCCATTGGATGCCCCTCCGTCCTTCGATGAAATCACTCGGCATGCGGGCTCAAGACCGAGATCGAATTCCAATTCGACTCCAAATACCCTTACGGTACCCGGTCAACCCTTGTCGCCTCCCGAAGGACTTCGCACGAATCCAGCTACGATACTCACATCTGGTGATCCTCTGGCTCCAACAGGTTCACACGAAGATAGTGCTGCGGTGGAAAGTAGCACTGCCCGGGTTGACCCTGCATTGATTCCGATCCCGCCTTCTCCAGAACCACCCCACCGAAGGATATCATCGTCAACAGTGGATACTTTTGCTACAGCCCAAACGCGTCAGCCCGCTTTGGATGAATCGGATGGTGAAGAGACGGAAACGGAGAATACGAATGAATATCGTTTAGGTTCCATATCATCCAGGAATCACACCACTCCTCAACCGTCCTCATCAGGCCCAGCAACTTCGATATCACAATGAACGTGAGTTTAGATTGTTCTCAGTGCCATTGCAGGGTTTATTCATCATCTTAAATACATCTGGTTTAGTTCCTCTACTTGCATCCGTACTTTATGCTTCATTCGAATACCTTTTTCTGGAAAACGAGCATCTGTTCGATCCCTTTTTTTTCGACGAGACGTCTATGATTTGTTGTTTGGGTTATCATTTTCTTTTCTGTTGGCTGCATTATTTCCTAGACACTCTTCCATTTCAATACTACAATGCATTGGACCATCCAACAAAAGTCCTGAGATCGGAGGTAGCGTTTATTAGTGCCATTTGTCATATATTTTTGTGAAGTAAATAAGCTTTATTGTATAGTAAAGCATCAAACTATACAATGTCGATGTCCGAGCTATGATGAGTATGCAGAACTGCAGTCAGGCTAGTGAGGACATCTTCGCTAATGTACATCGAAGTCATTGCAAGAAGTAAGAAATGATTACTTAATACACGAGCTGTCTAGTTCATATCGCTGCTGCAACGTCCCTACGATGATGCCACCTCTGTCAACCGTCCACGTGTTCATCTTTCAGTCACCGAATCAGTCTGAGACGATGCTGAATCCTGGCTGGAGATGGATCTATTCCGTCTCTATTCGGAAAACCTTGATAACCCCACTCCGATCTCCGCTCACAATACCGCACCTGAAGGGCGAATCAATACAAGCAATAGCTGTAATGCAATCTTGATGAGGTTTCAATAGTTGTTGCTGATGGTGTGCTATCAAGCTGGTTCTCAGAGCCGGTCTATCGAGACCTGTCCCGGTACTAAGGACTGATTCTGTGTTGCTGGACGGCTCCCTTTCCGTAGACCCTTTCATAGTCCTGTCGCGCAAGGTTATGAACAACAAAACGAAATCTAAAAACATCTAGGAAACTCACTTGAAAACGGGTTTCTCGTTCACAATCTCCAGTCCACTGACGACCGTTGACTTTTCTATCCGTCCAAGATCCCAAAACCGAATCTTCTTATCTTCTGAACCAGTGATCAAAAATCCTCCACGTCCTGACCCAGTTGCACTGGAATTGCTGATCATACTTTCCGAAGGAGACATACCGGAAAAGTACACATCTCCTGCTTCTGCGCGTGCCAATCTCGCTCCCGAGGCACCTAGGCCACCAAAGTCTGTACCAGCTACCAAGGCCCTCACAGCAACTCGTTTGAGACGTGCTTCAAGACGCTTCCGCTCCTCTGCTTCCACTTCTGCTTCCTGAAGGTGAGGAGATGGGTCGTCGCGGATGAGGTTCTCCTTCTCTTGCAGTTGTCGCCGTGATTGAACAAGCGCAGCAATCGCTGCAGCAGGACTCTTCTCGGCTTCCTTGCCTATAGCCGCTTGTGTATTCTGCAACGAAGAGGAAGATGCTTGAGAGTCATGGCTTTCGGTAATCACCGGAACGATTTCCTCGGTGTTGAACGTTTCTACAACCACATCCTTCTCCAGGTCCCACACTTCGATCAAAGTGACACCATATGAAGATGAGCGGTTTGAAACAGGATGTTGTGAAGTTTGCTGGGTCTCCACAGCCACCATCACCCAGCGGCCTTTGCCCTTTGCGGGGTGGACAGCAAGTTGATGGACCCGCGTAGACGTAAGGGAAGATGAGGTAGATGCGGCTGCGACTTTCCAGCTCTTCAACTTCAGACCAAACCGAAGATCCCACAAAGTCAATACCCCTGTTGAAGTTCCCGTCAGGAGCCAAGCGCGTTTCCGATCGATGCACATGGCGGTGATCGAGCCGTGGTGCCGAACATCTTCCATTGTAAGGAGTATTCTCATGGTGCGCAGGTCTAGAACAACCACATTGGCCAATGTAGTGGCATACACCATGTTTGAAGCAGATTCTAGAGGGCACGATTAGGAAATAATAAAATTAAGGCAGTCATCGGATACATACCGGTGTTGTAGTGCATCATACAGGTAATGTACTCGCCGGCATGATCCACCCTATGTTCTCTAATAACTTGAAGCTGCTTGTACTTGGGCGCCGACGACGTTTGACTCATCGGCACTCTAACCACGTGAAGGCTTCCATCCTCTGCAGCGCTTGCAAAGCAGTGCGCTGCTTCAAGAATGCACACACACGTAACCCTTGCATGATGCTGAGTGTATGTATGACGAGGTTTGCTTGTTACGTTCCGTTCGAGCCTCGCCGTATCCCAGACCTTCACAGTCTTATCATCAGAACATGACACAAAGAAGGCATGATCTGGAGCAACAGCAATTCCATTGATGGGCCCGGTGTGAGAGTTATAATGTGCGATAAGACTGGCTTCGGATTTTCTGCTAGTAGGATCTCGAGATGAGAAACTCGATCGCGGAGTGTTGCGTCGACGAACAGGGCCTTGGTGAATTCGTGGTCCAAAATCAGTAGTAGGATCTCGGAAGTGGTCCTGGTAAACTGCCTCAAGAAGATTGTTGATACCAGGCTCTTGCCCCTCTGAAAATGATCCCATATCAGTATCCAACAGTAATATGAAGACTGAAGGTCTCACCATAAGTGGTATAATGTTGCATAGAGGACTTCCGTGAAACATGTGGCTGTCCTCGTATAGTTCCGGCCATAGATACCGGAGATGTCCTTCCTGAGGCAGCTACAACTTCATCTTCCATTGCTCTTGGTTTGGGCGCCTCTAGTACTCCCGCCACATTGGCATTGATGGATCCCACAGTTGCAGGTGCAGCTTTTTGGTATTTTCTTCGGAGGACGTTGATTCCACCAGACATCACTGACTCAGATGGACTGGATGGATCGACCTCGTGCGATGGAGGAAGCAGAGGATTGGCCGGCATAGACGATACGTCGGTCGTCGCAGGAGAATTAAGCATGCTTTGTAGGGAAGTATGAGATTCGCGCCGAGATATGACGTCTTTATTTGATCCAGCTGTTGAGGATGGGACAGTCAATGAAGTGGTGGATCCATCCATCATGGCGACTCTTCGGCGGAGGTCTTCAATGGCGAGACCTTCTCGTCCACTAGGATCGATGCTATTGAGCCTGCTTGAACGAGGGGTTCCTGTGATAGATATCCGACGCCCTGTGGAATCCCGTGTAGGCCGACGAGTGATATCAGGACGTATTGTACGATTATCCTTGACGCCGAAGAAGACTGTATGAGGGGTTACGCCAAGTTTCTGAAGTTCGTAGTCAGCAGCAGGGTTTATAATTTGTGCTTGAACGCCTTCTTGTCGTTCACGTTGGAAGCTGAAACTCGGGATCAGGCAATGTTACAAAGCAAAGGATGATCAGAAACACACTTCAGAGTTGAGTTGGCCAGCTTCAGGATGTAATCCCGGAGTGCAACTACTTTGATTTCTTCAGCCTGCGTCATCCCGAGAGCCTGAAGCCGAGTAATTTGGGTGTCATCTCTGTCAGTCGAGGGTTAGTAATGTGAGAAAATGCTGATACGTTCTACTTACTCCTCAGACCTTACACCCGCATATTTGGCAGATGATAAAGTGGAAGACTTCCTCAAGGCAGTCAAAGCGTCCTTTCCAGTTTCTTGTTTAGCACCACTTTTCGCCCGGGACGGGATATTCTTCCAATACTGTGACTTGTCGCCCTTCATGGCCCAAGCGACGGCAGTATCGAATATTTTCCTGGGCAACTTTAGTATGCTAACAGTCAGTTTCTATGGTATGGGTTCACGAAGAGCCAGAGAAACTCACTGGGGGCTTCACCGTCATCAGGAGGTGTTGTTCTGTAATTGCAGTGATGTCCGAACGTAGTAATGATCGTAAAGATGGGTACAGAATACACCACACATCGGTGCTCGGTAGCTTCTTCGCCGCTGATGCAAGGAAAGCGATCGCTCCTAGCGATGAAAAGCATATGTGAGACATTCTTCATAACAGCCACATACGACAATCGTACCTTGTCGAATCCAGATGTTGGGATGGTATATGAATCCAATTACAGCGCTCATCAGTTCCCAGATTCTCATTTTTTGAAACATCGAGAGCTCAGAGAGACTGGTCAACGAAGCTAAAACTTTGGCGACTACCGCCTCTTCCACGTCTGTAAGAGAACCAGTCGGTCACTCAAAGACAGATTATTATGATCAGGATCTCTTACCAGACAACGCTTGGATCATCAAAGGCAAGATATATTCCTCCAAACTTCTTGATCCCACGCAGGCAGCCACACCCACAATACTATCAAAAAACGCCCATCTCAACATCCAATCCCGATCGTTCAAATACGTTATGATGTGACTGAGCAAAACGTCGTTGGTCTTTTGACGACCAAAGAAGACGCAAAGCTCTGAGATGTTGTGCAGTATAGCGCGTTTAACAGTACTTGAGGGATCAACCAGAAGTGTCACCAACTGTTCCTGAATTAATGCATGAAGCTCTTGAACTGCATCAGCGTATGATGTCTATTCGATTATAGATCGTGAGTGACACCCCTGAATAATTAAGGGAGGATGACCCACCTCGTTTGAAGCCTCGTCGTGCTCGTGAGCATCTCCTACTTTGAATGTCCCGTGAGCCTTGAGAGCTTGACTCATTTCAAGGTATTGCATAGCTGTATCAGCCAGCGGAACTATGCACTGAGCATATATGCATCGAACAGATACATCCGGATCGTGACCTAGATGGCGAATGTTTGGAAGAATGTATTCTGGAATGATGAATGTATTGAAGGTGGTGATGGCTGATACGAGCATAAGCTTGATAACGGAAGCATGAGCTTGGAGTTGAGAGATAATGTGTCTGAAACACCTACTACTTGTACCAACGTCCGGATAGCAGCTCCTCGGACCAAAACAGAGTCGTCGTGCAAGAGATCTATCACATAAGGTACCAAGCGATCGAGTTTGGCTTCGTCCGTGAGGTATCCTGCTAAAGCTAGAAGCACGTCCAGAGCGCGAACTTTGGAGCTCGGTAAAGAACAATTCCGGATGTTTGAGGTCACCAGAGAGAGCATGATTAGAGCAGGTCCATCTGGAATAGTCCGAGTATTGATCAGTTGGGTATTAAAAGTATAAACGGAAATATGTATATACCTTTGGCTGCTGCCTTTTGTCCACCTAGCGGCCCTCCAATCAATTTCGAGGTTCGACCCGGTATCTCTAGCTCCACGGGAATAACATCCTTTTGGAACAGCGTAAGTCAACCACCAAAGCCAAACACTATTGGCAAGACTTACCTGCAAGGACATCGAAGACGTGCTTGGTTGGTGGAATGTTTTTAGCCCTTTGATCGTTGCTTCCATATTCTCCTCGGAAAGACAAGCCTCTATCTCCAGAAATTCTGACCAGATCCTGTCAATCCTTGTGTCTGAGTCACTTGGAAGTCTTGGAGGATCGGATGAAGTGGTGGGAAGGTTGCCGACTTCTGTTGGCGTAGAAGTTCCTGTTATTGAAGTGGAGTGGAGTTTGGCGAAGGGAGAGGCGGGCGAGGTGACAGGATCTTCAATGTCGTTGACCGATTGGATGAATCGATGGAAGAAGGTGTAGAATGATTCTGGGAACGTGGAACCTCTGGCGGTCTGGAGTAGTTTGGCGATTGTAGGTCGACGAGCGGGATCCAGTGCGATCATAGAGGATACCATATCCCGAACTCCATCGTCTTCGATTAAGGCTAGGTGAGCATCCATACTCAGCTCACCAGACCTATATTTGAACAACTGGGATAGGGTGAATGTGTCCCGCCCGTCAAGGAACATTTCGGCTAAAACACATCCAGCACTGAAAACATCCATCGCTTCACTGACTTTTCCATCCCTGTGATTCTCAGATTCTAATTCTGATTTGCGTTTTGAGATTTCAGAATCTGGAGAGAAGAAACGTTCTGGCGCAAGATAGCATGTACGACGGCCAGATGTATCGAAATAGAAAGAGTAATCGGTGGGGTCGTCATCAGGTAAATACACGGGTTTGATTGAACCAAAATCCGTGATATAGACCCAGTTCCATGAAGTGACGAGAATGTTTTCAGATTTGATGTCCCCATGAGAGATCTATAAGCGGAGTTAGGAGGTGGCCAATAGACAGATGAAAGGTTTGACTTACCTTTCGATTCCTTGCTTCTTGAAGGCCCGTCAAGATTTGGAAAGCAATCCATTTTTTCTCGATGATGCTCAAGAATGGTCGCGTGCTGAACGAGGGGTCTATCTCAGGAGAGTCTTGGCTCATCACGAATATACGTACCTGATCCGGTCATAGAGACTACTATGAAGCCATTGCTTGATGATGTATCCCGCCTTCTCAGTCTCGAATAGAGTCTGATAGCTGTACACATTTGGTATGTCCGCCAAAGCTTCGCGTTCGGCTGCCGTAATAAGATAGTGAGCAAGACGAAGTATAATCTTACAAGTAAGAAGCCGTACACACTCTTGAGTCTCCTTTTATAACTCCTTAAACTGAGACCTGGATCAGGTTTGATGAATATCTTGATGACGACAGGACCATTCTTGTGACGCCCTTTGACGGTCTTGAGGAATCGGCTTGCACCAAGACTGAGTAATGAGAAGTGAGTTGCGCTGGTTCCCCTATTGACACGGACCTCGCATCTCACCTCTTCTCGTATATGATATCAGCTCCTAATTCTGAGACATAACTATCCAGAGCTCCGAGGGCGGTTCTGCTCGTTTCCCCTGAGATGTTGTTTCCCATCTTTCCACCTATCTACCGTCCAAGAACCTCCTATATTGAGCCAAGCTAGCCAGCTAACTATATTAGAGAAGGGTGATACGCCTAAATGTGATGATCGAGATGATGGCGTTCCTTGGTTGATGGTTGAATAATATAGAACGTAACCGTGAGA
>WSUA01000295.1:0-11492 GCA_019633455.1 Tulasnella sp. 419 | reverse complement strand
CACCTGGTTAAAGAGTCATTAATCATACTCGCTGCTCTAGATATCGCATAGCACAAACGGTTCACATGTCTACCGCAGGATCAGACGACAATAATGAACATGACATATTCCCCCATGTGTTCGTTGATAGATCTGATGATCCGCTCTACGAGGAAGGAGACCGTGCTCGCACTGTAAGCTACTATATGCCTAGATTGACGAACAGGCTCGATGCTGATCCATGCGTTAATCATCAGATAACAGCGCAGCGGATGTCTCTGCTTTCTTACGCCTTGAGGTCAAAACCGTCTTGGTGGATCAAATATAAAGATCCTAGTATTAGATCCAAGTGGCGGAAAGAGGCGCTGGAACAGGTTGCTCTTGATGGCAAGCTTACAGAGGCAGAAGTTGATTATGTATTGGACGAGTTGGACGGCTATGAACGTCTTCGGGAGGAGGCGACAGGTGCTGAGGTGGGTTTTGACGGTATTCGCACCGTTCAATAAAAGCCTATCATTCTTGCAGGTGTCATGTTTCGACCGGATCTGGCAATCGGATACCCTTATTCCAGCCGAGCTTCGCGACCAACTGATTGCCGAGGTCAGCAAACTCGAAGATATTCCCGAGCACAAGAAAGATTGGCACCCACGTTCTGACGGTTTAGTGCTGGACCTTGTTCATCCTTCACTCTATTGTCTAGTCTATGGTCGTACACGCGCCTACCCAATCGACAGTGACCCAAAAACGCGAACCGCAGAAGACTTGAAGACGTTTGAAGAACCATGGTACATCGACACGGAGGCTATGGAATCCGCCCACGAATATGCTGTATCCACGAAATTTGCGTGGATTTTCACCGATTTCCATATTGCTGAAGGGGGAGGTTCTGCAAAAGCCAAAAGTTATATCAACAATCTTCATCCATCTCATACTGGTCTATACAAGTGCATAGAAGCGCTGGTAGCACGATTCTCCCATCTCTTTGACCGCGTTTTGACGGATTTGCATCCAAGCAATCCACTGCCGGTTCGGACTTCAAGTAGCTTTTATTACGATGACGGTCCTGAAGATTGGCCAGAGCAAAAAGAGGGCGAGAGTAGCACTGATTACGGTCAGAGATACGAAGAATGGAAGGAAAATCGGCCAATGAGACTCCCCACAGTGGAGGGTGCTTATTCCGGGACTTTGCACGACAGGAAAATACGGTATAGTATACAGGGACGTGACGTTCAGATTATTGTAAAACTTGCTAATATTCATTTGGTGAGCAAAGAATACAAACAAATCACGGCCCCTTCACTGACGATGTCGATATTTCAAAAAGACTCCTGAGAAGCCAGAGTACAAAGGTGGTTCGTGGCATATCGAAGGAATGGCAAACGAATTCATTGTTGCCTCCGGGATTTATTATTACTCTTCGGAAAACATCACAACCAATCAGCTTGCATTCCGGGAATCGGTAGTATTTGATGGAGATTATGAGCAGGATGATAGTAACGGAGTGAGAAGAGCCTGGGGTTTAGTTAGGTGAGTCTTCTCAAACCGCCCTGGAGGTTTTTAATTGCTGAGCCTGACTGGGGTCCGAAGGGACGAAGGATGCTCTCAGAATTTGGGTGCTGTTGATACAATTGAAGGTCGTTGCATCGCATTCCCAAACATCTATCAACACCAAGTATCGCCTTTCAAGCTCATCGATCCAACAAAGCCTGGACATCGCAAAATTGTCGCTCTGTTCCTTAGCGATCCATCCCGTGGTCCCATGCCTTCTACCTCAGTAATTCCACCTCAACAAGCAGACTGGATCAGGTCCGCATTGAGCGAGGTTCCAACCAATTCGAAACTACATACCTTGCCGGTGGAGCTTCTCGATATGATTTCACATGGTGTTACGACCACAATGACTGAAGAAGAAGCGAAGAAGTATCGTGAAGAGCTGATGGACGAGAGGACGGCGTTTGTTGGTGAACAGGATGCCAAATTCTTTGAAGCAGAATTCAACATGTGCGAACACTGATGTAGGAGACGCTTATGAGGGTTTTAGTAGCATTCTATGTACATAAGAAACAAATCATTTTGGACGGATCTCTTTGTGCACATTGTGGATTAGATATCGCCATGAAAGATTCTTTTCGAAATGACGATTTGCCTATCAACGTGTGCGAGTTCTACGTCAAACATTTGTCACATTTTGTCATAGGTTCGATCACATGACACGATAAGCTCGGGACTTTGCCGGCGGTTTGCCTAAAAGTAACTGAACAACGCTCATCGCGTAAAAGAAACCGGGATATCTTTCGCCGAGCCATTCATGACAAGAATCAGAGGGACAAGCGTGGATCGATGGACAAAAGAAATCAGGGTTGGCAAGGTGATTTGTGGTTTAAATATCTCCCGATTTCGGCGAGTGCAACCGTGACAGCATTTTTCGCCCCCATTTCTCTCTGGTGAGTAGCCCTCTGTAGATCAAAGGGCCAATTATTTACACCAATTGTTTTAGGTATCGCATAACATACAACCTTCTCACTCCCACATGTCCGGAAACCAAGAAAGCGACATATTTATCCATCCATTCTTCAACAGAACTGATGATCCAGAATTTGAAGAATCAGATCATGCCCGTACTGTAGGCTATTAGTGTGCTTGGGATCAACACGCTCAATACTGACCATTAACGTGTTCATCAGATTACAGAGCAGCGGATGTACCTGCTATCTGGCGCCTTGAGGTCAAAGCCATCCTGGTGGACCAAGTATAAGGACCCGCAGATCAGATCGAAATGGCGAAACGAGGCCTTGGAGCAAGTTATTCTCGATGGCAAGCTCAAAGAGACGGAGGTTGACTATGTGCTGGACGAGCTAGATGGTTATGAACGCTTGCGAGATGAAAGCACAGGTGTGCAGGTGGGTTTTAACTACAGTGGCTCCGTTGAACTGTTTGAAAACCAATGATTTGTGCAGGTATCATGCTTCGATAGAATCTGGCAATCCGACACCCTCGTTCCAGCCGACCTTCGGGACCAACTGATCACAGAGATCAGCAAACTCGAAGACGTTCCCGAGGACAAGAAAGATTGGCATCCGCGCTCCGAAAATTTAGTTCTGGATCTCGTTCACCCTTCACTCTACTGCCTTGTATACGGTCGCACGCGTGCTTATCCAATTGGCAGCGACCCCAAAACGCGAACTGCAGAAGACTTGAAGATCATCGAGGGACCCGATTATATCAGTACAAAAGGTCTGGGTACCCCCTGGGATTACACCTTGTCGAAAAAATTTGCTTGGATCCCTACTGATTTCCATATCGCTGAGTCGGGAACCTCGGCAAAAGCCAAGGACTATATTAACAATCTCCATCCGTCTTATACTGGTCTCTATAAGGGCATAGAAACCCTTGTTGCACGATTTTCTTATCTTTTTGATCACGTTTTGACAGACTTGCACCCAAGCAACCCACTACCGGTTCGGACTTCACATGATTTTGATTACGATGATGCCTATGAAGCATCGCCGGAGCAGAGAGAAGGAGAAAGTACTGTGGACTATAGAAACAGATACTGGGAATGGAATGAAAATCGGCCAATAATCCTACCTACCGTGCCAGAGGAAGGTTATCCCGGAACTTTGCAGGACAGGAGAGTTCGTTATAGCATTCAAGGTCGCGATGTTCAAATCATTGTGAAACTTGCGAACATTCATCTGGTGAGCAATCGATTCAACGATTAACAATTGTTATTTCTGATGGTACCTCCAAAGACCCCTGAGAAGCCAGAGTACAAAGGTGGTTCGTGGCACGTAGAAGGAATGGCAAACGAATTCATTGCAGCTTCTGGGATTTATTACTATTCTTCGGAAAACGTCACAACCAATCAGCTTGCATTTAGACAGTCAGTAGGCTTCAGCGCAAGTTACGAGCAGGATGACTATTCTGGGGTCAAAGATGCTTGGGGTATAGACAGGTGAGTACACCAATCCGTCTGCACGTTGTTTACCTTGTTGACTCGCTTGGATTGGAAGGGAAGGATCGTGCTCTCAGGACCTGGGTGCTGTCGATACAATTGAAGGTCGCTGCATCGCCTTCCCTAATATTTACCAACACAAAGTGTCACCATTAAAGCTCATTGATCCGACAAAGCCGGGACATCGCAAAATCATTGCATTGTTTCTTGTTGATCCCTCCCGTGGTCCCATTCCTTCTACCTCAAACATTCCACCTCAACAAGCAGACTGGATCAAGGTTGCATTGAGGGATGTTCCGAACGATTCGAAGCTTCCCACGTTGCCTATGGAGCTTCTCGATATCATCTCTCAAGATGTTACGAACTCCATGACTGAAAAGGAAGCGAAGAAGTATCGGGAAGAATTGATGGATGAGAGAACAATGTTTGTGGGTGAACATGATGCTAAATTTTTTAAAGCATCGTACAACTTGTGCGAACACTGAGGGGGAAGAATCATTGGATTTTAACCCTACATTCATGTTAATCTCGTACTCGGACAAATACAAATAGCAATCAAAAATCCAAGATGCGATACCCCGATGTTTCCTGTCAAGGTGGACTTCATATACCAGATATTGCGCTCCATGAGCTAAATCTATGGGTTTCAAATACCTCGTGCTGCTGGATTCCCGTGCACTGCCAGATACTAATCGTAACCTTGAATGACTGGCTCCAAAATCCAAGGTGACGCCTAGATTCTTTCTGCAGCCATCCACAAATTTCACCTGTTTGAAGGCTTCTGCTACTGAGGAGCCGCTTCTCCTGGCACTTGATTTCTGCTTCGTCTTATAATTAGCTTCTCGGTAATGGTGTTATGAGCTCGATTATGGCATCTGCCTTGATACATGGAGGTGCATTACTAAGCCTCATTTCTAAGCATTGTGATGGTGGGCGAACATTCAATTAGATCTGACCTCGGCAATTGACGTGTCACGAGTAAGTACTTTCTAGAATAATAAGCAGCACATATGTAATGGAGTGGTAGTAGGAACCACGTGGAGACACCGCGGACCACGTGATCACGGTGAACACCCTGGACACTTCTAGACATTTCCACTATGAACTTGAGACCACCAGCTCCATGCAACTGGTTTCTAGATTTTTCGCTACTTTAAGGTATATATTCAGGCTAACAGTCCCTCGTTCACTCAGCACGAAGTCTACAGACAATCAAAAACCTACTTACTCGAACGCACTACTGAGCAAAACATGTCCCTCTCACTCTTCAACGAACTTCGACCCCTCTTTCGTCTTCTCGAGGATCCCTTCCTCAGTCCATTCAGCACCCAAGTCCCTTCCCATCATCACCAGCACCGACACAACTCTAACAACCTCCTGAACGCTCTTCGTCAACCCGCCATTGATGTATCCGAGGAAGATCACCGATACATCATCGAAGCAGAACTCCCAGGAGTGAAGAAGGAAAACATTAACGTCTTTGTCGGGGACAATGGAAGGAGCGTTACTATCGAGGGAAGAGACTATGCCAAATCTTCTGAGTCTGCCCCTCCTTCAGACGAAGCGCAGAACAAGGAGGCTACTCCTGCAACTCCCTCCAATGAGACTGCGGTTCAGAAGTCAAGTAAGTATTCGTCGACAAACTCGGGGTCATCGAACAAGCATGCTAACATTGCTTTAATTTCAGGTCAATCCAATCTCATTTCATCTGAACGACGAAGCCGGACACAATTCACTCGTACTGTGTGGCTACCACGGGCTGTAGACGGAACAAAGGTCTCAGCCAAACTGGTGGATGGAATCTTGACGTTGGATATCCCAAAGATGGAGGATAAGGAGACAGTGAAGGTCGCTATTCAGTAAAGGAAACAAATGTAGTTGATGGAATGTTTGGGTTCTATTTTCTGTACATGTAATTAAGTGATGTTCAATTCAGGCGGCCGTTAGGTCCGTATGCCCCGCATTTCAACATTGACTGTCCAAGCTCTACTCTTGATACAAGTTGTCAGAATATAAAGTAAGCCATACAAAACCATTCAAGACTAGTACAAAGGCTCTTACACACATCAGTGAATATACAGAGGAACAACTCTCGACAAGAGAAGTTGGCCGAGGCTACACCCGCAGTGCTCGGTTCTTTACCACTCGAATTGCTGTTGATGATACTTCAATATGTGTGGAATCGAGATCAAGACTCCTCCGACTTACTGCACTGCTCTCTGGTGTGCTCAAAGTGGAGGTCGATCGCTCAGAAATTTTTATTTACTGAGGTCCTCCTCCCTTGTCATGACCATCCACACAGGTTTCTCAGTGCTCTTAAGATAAACCCAGCACTCGGTCATGCCACCAAGATCCTCCGCCTTAGGTCCAATCCTTTTTTTTCCCCATGGGGAGCGATACGAGCACGAGCGGCCATCACCGGTTAACGAGATCACTTCCCGTTGTCCCCAACTTTACCATCTCATTCTCGAAGTTTCATCCCGGATAGATAAACCACTTTTTACCTTTTTTTCTTTGCGAACTCTTACCACGTTACGAGCACTTTCGTTGTGCATCCCTGACGATGAACCATTTCTCAATTCATTCAACCTACCGGACATTCTTCAGGTTCTTCATCAATTCACCTCTCTAGCCCACCTTCGACTACACAACATGTATCAACTATCACTCCCAGATCCCCCTCCTCAATATCCATTGTCTCCATCCTATCAACTTGTCGAATTCGGTTGGACGAATAATTATGCAGAACTTTTGGAAACCCCTCGCGATCGGTTCGGCTACATCTCCAACTGGCTCTTTGGATATTCATCCGAGGGTCCTCTCATCTTCGAACTAATGGTGGAAGATGATGCAGAAAGTGATATATTACCTTCCTTCCTTAAACAACGTGGAGAGAGACTTGTTTCGCTGCGTACAGAGTTTGGGGGAGAGGTAATGCAGGATTTGTCAATCAACCTCTCAGAAGTATGTCCCAATCTCCGTGAGCTCGTGATTCACGACCTCGTACCTCATCCAGCCCAGTTGAGATCGGCTTTGTATCTCAAGCATCTGGAGCACCTTGGTTGGGGTGAACCTTACCCTCACGTGATCAACCAGGAAGAAGCCGAAGAAGCCATTGAATGGACCATGTCTCTTCCCAGTATTCGCCATGTTACTCTCTATCTTGACTGTATCGAAGTCGACCCTGAGTATTACCTTGTGAAGATGTGGAGGGAAAGGTGCAAGAACAAGATCGAACTCACGTTTCTGTCGAAATACAGGGTGATGGTGAGTATGACTAGTTCTAGGATGCGACGAGACTCTCATGCTGAAGCGTTTGTTAGGATGAGGAAGACGACATGATATTGACAACCAACTTTCCTCGAGACAGGACAATTGCTAATCTGAGTTACATGGCCATTCCTGCCGCGTAAACCAGTTTTCCTGCCACTTGATTCATCAGGAATCACATTAAACAGTTTGACCCGGGTCCTGCAAGCAGTTTCTAGGAAAAGACTGACTAGGAATGAACTCTTCGATATATGATCATCTCGATTCACTCTTGGATCCACAAAGAGTGAATTCCAAGATTATTTTGGCTCTTGTGCGTTTAGGTCAGGGGATGGGACAAAGAGGTTGGGGGATGAATATTTGAACATGACGAGGTGAGGTGGTGCTAAAGGAACTGTTGATTGGTTTCTGGAGCATATGAATAAAGTCGATACCGATAGTACACAAGACCATACCGATTCATATTGGTTTCTATGTAAGGGTACGTATCTTGAAAAGTGATGTAACCGCTGCATTAATAACGGATAGAAGATTACGAAGCAATTTGTTGAACATTACATAAACGAATTCGACGACCTTGGCACGTGGCTACAATACACCACTCTGTACCTTAAGCTGCCATCACTTGCTGCAAGAAATCATCTCTATTGGATTCAACCCTTTCTAAACATTAGCAGAAAATGTTATCGTTGGCGGAGGACGTGTTAACTAACGCCTTGACACTGCTCTTTAGTGGTATTACCGGCTTGGATGATGATTATTCAGATGAAAGCACACCACTGTAAGTAGATTAATAAAACTCGTTTTCCCATGCAAATCCTGATATTCAGATGGCATGATCACAGATCTCGATTATCTCAGAAAGCAGAAGCGCTCGATTTTATACTGCAGGCTTTCCACTCTCACATTCAAAAACGCATCGTGCCCGTTCGCCGACAGATCAATAAACTACTTCCAATAGACAGGCTTCCCGATGAACTACTTCAACAAATTTTCTTTGACGCATGCATCGAACCGATTGGTGCTCCGAGGTATCGCGCTCCCACAAAACTAGCTGCCGTCTCATCGCGGTGGCGCTTGGTTGCAATCTCTTATACACAATTATGGAGCTCCTTACATAGCGATTTGGATGCCAAAGTCACAACGCTGATGCTTCAAAGGTCTAAATCGGCACCACTAGACCTATTGTGCTCATGCGAGAGCAAATCCGAAGCAAAAGCATTCTTCGATATCTTAATTCCTCACTCAATGAGATGGAGATCACTAGAATTCCATGGCTATAATAGAGCCAAAGTACCCTTGAACTTTCTGGCTGGACAGAACTTCCCGCTCCTGGAACGTCTCACCTTGCCAAGAATGGAACGTGGGACTCTCCACAACGTCCTCAGCTCCCATAACCTTAACATCATCGCACCCTCCATTAAAAAGCTTGAGGCACTTGGGTATCCGCTGTCTCTTCGCTTGGATCACAGTACTCCCTCGATGCTGACAACACTTTCCTTTATGGCCAGCATCAATTCCGCTCCCTTTCTCCCAACCGACTACTACGCCCTGCTTAAATCAACTCCATATCTTACCGATCTCCGCATTAGAGGTTTTCGTAACCACGAGTTTCCAGATCCGGACGTAACTGCGGCTATCCGGATTGATCTCCCATATCTCGAAACTCTCTTGATCGAATCCCTTCGATACAAAACAATAGGGTTCTTACTTTCCTCCATTGTGACGCCGCCGGATCGTTATCCCAAGGTTGATCTCCGTGAGGAACTACGGGGATCATTATCGACCATGTTTTCTATATCTCCGATAGAAAACAGCTTGCTGGCAGGATGCACTCGTTCGGATTGGTCGACATTAAAGTCGTACGAGGGCTATTTTGGTGTGTCTGTTGGTTTAACAGCAGCTCATGCTGACAGATGCCTGCTGAGCCTGATTCCATTCCGATCAGCCTTGAATGTGACTGATCTTTCCATTGTGATGACTAGGCTTTTGTCAGACATCAATATCAGGAAATTGGAGGTCGACGGCTTGGAGATATTGCTTTATGGCTTAGAGCAGAAGCTTCACCTGTTTCCGCGGCTTGAAAAAATTATATTTGACTCAGACCGTTACGATGCCAAACCAGAATGTCGCGATGCACTGGAACGAGTAATCACTGTGATTGCATCAAGGTCATCAAGCGACCGATCCTCTCAAGCTCTCTTTCCTTCACTTCGACACCTCGTGTTGAATACATTTCGTTTCAGTTTGGTTTTCCTCGTGGAACCAGTACTGGTTCCAACACAGGAGAAGGATGGGGAGTATCGGACTGAAGGTTGTTTAGAGTTGGTAGAAATTGGGAGGGTGTTTGATTCAGATGACCCTATATTGCAATTGCTCCACCGGCTCGCGACAGACCGAAAGCTACGTGGTGGTAAACTTCTGGAACGGTACTTATAATTGATGTTAATTTGTACTCATGCCACCTGGTCATTAGAACTGTATTTATGGTGTATTTCGCGTCAAAGCCAAGTGAGCAATCAGGGTTGCTATCTTACGCGAGTTATAGTGCTAATGGCGTGTAGCCCGGGTTTTGGCATTCTGAAAGCCAGGATAGCAAAACATGTGCTCGTCTGTATACATCTGAGTCATTCTTCGATGCTTGAGCGTCATCATCTTTTCCAGAGTATGGGGAGAAGCATTGTTGCCAAGTTGGATATGGATGTGGGATGCGCATCTACGATATGGAGGACATTTAGGTTGCCATTCAATTTTGAACAACGATGACCTCGTATATTACAGATAGGATATTGCATGCGTTATTACAGGCCAGTGGATACATGCAGGTGATGATAGAAATGAGAAGGAAATACAAACACGGGCTACGCAACAAGTACATGAAAGGATACAAAATTGAATACGAGGTGACGTTGTTCGATTACCATCCATGTATGACAGGGCTTTCAGTCAGTCAAAACAACACTCCACTTGAGCTGCTCAACGGCCTTGTAATATGAATCTAGCGCAGCCTGTTCAGTACACGAAACGTTAGATATGACGGTCCGACTCAATAAGGGTTTTTACTTACGGTACACTGTTTCTTCTCCAATGCTCTCGTCACGTCGTGCAGCAAATGCGCTTTGAGCTTATTCAACTCCGTCTCCTGAGCGATAGGTAACATAAAACCTTGAAGTACTACTTATTGAGACTGGCCACACACTCCTGAAGCGGTTCCAGTCGTCGCTCCGCATCCCTTTTCGCTTAGCAGGAGGACTAATGGAGAAGAATGAGTAAACAAAATCATTGGAGGAGTTCGACGTATTTACACTCATATTCTCATACTGACTCTCCTAGAAGAGTCGAGGGAATGACAAGTAGCTAGCGGAATTCCGATGTGTCGCCAAAGTGCACTGACAGGAGTCGCAAGCCGGACGCGAACTTGCACCATTGTAGCATTTCGATCGAGCTCCTATAAAGCAATAAATGTCAGGTATACCAAGCAATAACTCTCCTCCGATTACGCACCGCTTCTAGGAACTGGCTAACCCCTCCACCAGTAGCAATGACCACCATGATCAATGGGGCGTGTACGTACCCTGTCAAATCAGATCCGAATTCAGTCAAAAGGGCACCAGAACTGTTTTTGAGTAAGTCAAAAATATATTTCCGTTGAGCTCATATGCTGTTTATACGTCACGCATGTATCAGATTCTGGTCAAGCGCGTTTACGACTTTGGAGTCGTGTCGAACACAATTTGGTTAGGGCTTTCTATATCTCTGCGTTAATAACAAGCAGAGCAGGCGACTGGGCAAATGACACTCACCCTAACGGACTGGACGGCCGAGGAAAACAAGCCCGGTGGAGTTAAAAAGGGGAGCTGAGAACGAGGCTCCTTTCAACGGGCCTCTGCCTTCTTGATACCCTCGCAAAGATCTGCACATATGCGCTGAGTGCTTGAAGCAATCTTGATCTCTGCAACTGCAGGTGTTGTTGCGAGCGTAGAGACAAAACGAACCGCAGAGAGACTTGCGTTTTGCTGTCAAAGTCTGAATTGCGGAGTTGCGATGGTGATCCCCAGCAATTGTATTGAATTCGTGCCTGAACTCGAGAGCATATTGAACGAGAGAAATCTACGCGATGAAATTACGGATTTATCCATTTAAACGCGTCATTGCGTTCTTTTGATGCTGTCATCGGCTGGAAGGGTTGTATGCGAAGCGAGGAAGGACCAATAAACCGAGATGGAAGTGAGCTACGTTCTCGATTGTCCATCATCGTAGGAAAGATCATCGCTAAGCTCGCCGCAAG
>WSUA01000294.1:9045-25444 GCA_019633455.1 Tulasnella sp. 419 | reverse complement strand
TTACACTTGCAAGGCAATTTGGCTTCCTTAACCACCCGCTTCCAGAAGATCAGATCGCAGGCCATATTCGGGTTGCTCTCCAACATGTCCAGCTCTACGACTGATTCGCCTTCCGCTCCTCGCAGACCTCAAATCCAAGATGAATGGAAGGCTGCACTAGCTTCCCTCCCTGATCCGAGTGAACGAGAAGGAAGAATACCTGCCTTTTACTTTGCCCACGGCCGTAAGTATATCTTTGTGCTAATATCTGATGTTACGTGTCTGAGCTGTTGCTTCTTTCAGAGCCATTATTGGCATGGCCAAAGAGTGTTCCTATCCCAGGTGGACGATTTCGGGCGTTGTACGATGGACAAGGTCCCGATTCTCCACTGGCTCACTTTCTGAAAGACTTTGGAAAAACTCTGTTAAAGAAGTATAATCCAAAGGCAATCTTGGTGTTCTCTGCTCATTGGGAGTCTTCTCCTCAAATCTACGGTCAGTGATTGTACACTGAGGCACATAACAATAATTGAGGCTTCGTCCGTTGATAGTCAGTAATTACGATGAAAATCCTCTTTATTATGACTACTATGGATTCAACAAAGAGGTATTGACTAATATGCATAAGGTATATAAATGACTGACTCCTTTTTATTCACCAGTTATATGAACTCCAATTCTCGTCAAAAGGAAGCTCCACTCTTTCTGAAACCATTGTAAACACTCTCCAAAAGGTGATGTATCATTTATGCACAATGGATTCAACTCGCTTACGACAGTATAGGCGGGTATTTCAGCACGCCTCTTCCCAACTGACGAGCCTCGCGGTCGAGATGGCCTTGGCGGCAAGGGTTACGGCTTTGATCATGGTGTCTTTGTACCTTTCAAGCTCATGTTTGGAGACTCGATAGATGTCCCAGTTGTTGAAGTTAGCATCGATGAAAGTCTAAGCACTGCAAAGAACTGGGAGCTTGGAAAGGCTCTCAATGAGCTGAGGTATGAGTCATCTCCGCGCTCTATTAGATATGGAGGCTAAAAGGTGCCTGTTATTAGATCTCAAGGGGTACTGATACTCTCAGGAGGCCTCACAGTTCATACATTCCAGGACTTTGATGCCTTCTCGGAAAAAACAGCGGCACAGATTTATCATGACTGGGATGAAGCGGTGCTTCAAGCAGTTGAAAAGCCTCCGGTAAGTCTACTATTTCGTCCTATAAATCTTTTATATACTTATTCTCTGATTTGTTTTGCAGAATGAACGAAAGGAAGCAATGAACTCCTTGCTTAGTCATCCTGGGTTTAGAAAAGCACACCCAAGAGAAGAACATTTCATCCCGATCTACGTTGCAGCTGGTGCAGGTGAATCGGGAGAAAGCAGGATTCTAGCTAGTTTATACGGAGCTCCTACAGTAGCGTTTGGTATCTGATCCTAGATCACCCGGTTTTAACATTCTTCAGACGACCAACTTAAGCGCTAACTTTGAACCTACGCTGCATCCCGTTTTTAGGGGCCTGTAACTACCAAAGCATAAACAAATGTATTGAGGACAGTTTTTGGTCCGAATTGTGTCCAGATAGCTTGTACCAAATATCGCTGTTGCATCAAACCAATGATTGCCTAAAATGCTCCTGTCACCGGCGGTATTGCATTATGGGCTTGCAATATCCTCTTACTCGACTTGTCGGTGATAAAGATAAGAAGGATCACCAGGCATACCGCTTTGGTGAAGTATGTATGGCAGATGGCCAGTCGGAGCCTAATTACTCCGATAATTGTCGGACTTCTGTTTCTGCTGGCAATGTCAAGTCTCATGCTTATTTCCAAACGACAGCTCTCAATATGTGCTCTCCAGCCTCGATCGCGACCTTTTTGCCAGCTGACCACGCAAATCCACGTTTCCCGATTCGCGAGACATGTCGCGTTCGCACCCATTTACTTCGATTTATTCCCTATATCACCGCGGGGACATGCCGCCGGACAAATTCGGGGCCTGAAGCAGTCGGCGGACGACTTCGCAAACGATCTCAGGTACCGATACATTGTCATTATTTTCTTGAATTTCTACAAAATTACAATATGTGCATATACTTCGGCCTGCCTCTTCCGGATCTATCCCTAAATGCGGTAATACCTCCATGAGACGAAGATTATGTTATTGTCACATTAGTAGTACTTCTTTTCGTCCCGTCGGGCAAATTATGGGGCTGGGCGGATCCTAGGGATTGAAGGATTTGAAACATTGGAGGTGCGGCCATACCGTCCAAGTATGGACATTTATCCGAAGCATATGAAATGACGTCACAGTGGACCGGTTTGAAGCTTCAAGTTCCTCTGGCTCATCGTCTCGAAAGGTATATCGGTGAGCCATGATGACGGGACTCTAAAGACAAATCGAGGTAGCATAAATGGCTTCAATCTTTTGTTGTGACAGATGTCAGGTTCCAGATGCAAAAAACAATACATCATGTCCAACGTCCAGATGGACCGTTGAATCCTCGGTCGGTTCGCTGATACGCGTGTCCGCCGTAGAACATGGGCTGCGCAACGTGGTTGATTCTAGTTCCATCATCAACCAGCTGATGGCTGAATGTTCACACATAAAACATCTCATAAATGGCGCGTGTGTGATGCGCAATCATTTCCTCATTCGATGAGCCTTGGTGTGGCACAGAAAAGGCAAGATCAATCACGGGCCATCTTTTCATTATCAGTCTAGCCATTGGTTATCTGCACGTCAAGGAGAGATCAGGCCCTCACTCGAAAAGAGTATAAGGGTGTTGAAAAAACGAGGCAATCGATGGGATCGGTGAATCCTCGCGCCTCGACTAAATGCCAAATTAGAGTCTCGGGTGCTTCAGAAGCACCGAAGTCAAGAAGTCAGCCTACATCTAAACTCCTCCATCAGGGCGAAAACTGTCAAAATCGTCAATCGAATCGGGCGAGGCACACCCAAGAAATTCAGGAATAAGTGAGAGAATATGATCTACTGACATTATATGGTCGAGAACGTGTCGGAGACAACAGGGCATGGCATTGAGAGCGATGTCTTGTCTGTGATAGACACCTCCTGTGTACTGTATTGTGTTCACGAGGTAACGTGGTGCTCCACTTGTTGCGCATAGATAATCAACCCCTTCAGCCCCGATGATACATCTCCGAGCATATCGGGTGAACCACTGGGATGTTCGATGAAGCACTGAACTTAGAGATCCTCTTCGTGAGATGCAAAGATCCGAGAAAAATGCCATCAGAAAGTCGAGGCATAAGAGGCAGCCAAGTCGTACCAAGCCAGATTAAGTAGTCACGATCCAGGACTACAAAACCTGAGGGTCGACAAGAAGGCCATTTTGAAGAGAGGGGGCATAGGCTGTGAATGAACCAGTGGTCGGAGAGCTAGGGTCCAGGGACGGCGAGATAAATCCCTTGCTGTTGGGACTGAAGATTCACCGAAGACGTTCCGTACAGGCTGAACAATAACCAACCAATCGGTGTTGATCCAGAAATTTATTCAGCCGACCAATGGGAGAATCTTCGTTTGCCCCCACTTTAAAACAACCTCAATTGGGTTTCTCCGTGATGTTAGAAGTTGACTAAGGACCCATAGGACCCGTAGGATGTACTGTAGACAGGAGTACTCAATTCTCACCATAATACCCAACCGAACGTGAACCCAGAACACTGTTCATTGTGATTCTTAAAACGAGGCTAGGGTATTCGAACCCATCCTTTTTGCGGTTGCCTTGTACGGCCTAGTTTAAACCGTCACGGAATAATTAGTGATAAAGGACGAAAAAAATTCGTCGCACAGGAATATCGTCAAATCGCTTGCATTTTGGACCAAAGGGTCATCATGAACCGTCAACACCGTCTGGAGCGACGTATTTTGCAAAGTCACCCGAGGCGAAAGGGTTGTCGCAGCTTTCCAAACGTATCAAGCGTCACTATGGTATAACGTCACATTATACACAGCGGAAATGTAGATTACGAATGTTCGCTTACCTTGTTTGGAATTCTGAGACGGTCGGTAAGTATATTGCCGATTTGCAGTGCTCATACTACGTTGCAAAAAGACAACGCAAGGACTGTGCGGAACGTTAGTTGTTGGTAATTGCAACACCCGTGCAGCAAGAATTTCAAATTGATAAAGGAAGATCTTCAACATGAAACAGTTATCAGATATGTTGTCGAACTCCAATCAAACTGAACACGCTTTTGACATCAGGCGATATGTTAAATGAACATATCATATTAAACACGTCACGTACAGGAATATGTGATAAGTCTTGGTATAACCAACTTGAACAGCCAACTTCAGTGCCTGATCGGTCTAAATTAGGTACGAAGTGTATTGGTCGTCTTGTGACAGTGACATGGACGTCATCGACCAATAGGGTTCTCGACCTGAAGATCACTGTGTACCTTTGACGAATCCAAAGACATGACGTGAATCGGAAAAAGGTGTGTGTGGAAATCTAATGAAATCGTTCAGAGAACCAAGAATATGTCAAATGAATTCCCTAGAGCTTCGGGATTTGACACGAAAAGCCCCGAGATGTCCAGGCAATAGTTTGTACACGGGAGAGAGGCAACCCCGGTGGCGCATCTTCTCCTCATATTTGACTTTCAGACTCGTTCGAAGTACGAAGATTCGATGCTTGAAGAATGTCGGAACCTCCAACACCGCAAGGATGCTAGTCTTCCTTGACATTTGTGGCAAAATCTACCCCGCAGGCTAGGGAGTTATCAATACTTCTTTTTCATGAGTTGCAGAACCAGGAAGGCGTCGATAAACCCACCTCGAGGGTAGAACAGGGAGGTGTATGACCCGGTGAGTCCCGATTATTCAATGTCACGAGAAAAAGGTCCTGAAACATCGCCTCTAGGCTCAAATTCTCAAGGTGAGCTAGACTTCACAATCGGAAAGCGTGACCGGAAACAAAAAAACCTTGTTGGTTGACGTTTCTCTTTTGGAGAAACAGTCGAAACAAGCCTCATGGTTCGTGTTCAAATTTTTGTGTGCAGGCGCCGCGAGGTTTGATGATTCTGAAACCGAAAGCGCTTGAAATTGACGTCAATAGGACATAAACACACCACGACATGACAATGACGACACGATAAGCCCATATTGAACTTTATGGGTTAAATCAGGTCTCGTCGTTCCCCTGTCGTCGAGTAATTTAGCATTCCTGTGACAACCTTTGTTTCGTTGACATAAAAGAAAAAAAAGGATTTCAGGAGAGAATTACCGCCAACTAAATGAATACCGGGATATCATGAATACGGCATATGTTCACCGTATAGACTAGATTCTGATCGACGACAGCCAAGTTTGAAACAAACGTTCGCCCCTAGTCACGTGCTTCCCGATCATGTTCGCCTTGAATGGTATGATGGCATCAAGTGCCAGTGCCCCCTCCTCCTTGATGGTGCTCCATAAAGATCAAAACAAAAGAAGAGCGTGAATATATCGAAAGCCTCGAGCTTTTCTAACTGTCTTGTCTTTCGCCAATGATGATCTTTTTTTGAACACCGAGACCGTTCGTATATTCGAGATAAGAGCCCCACATCTCAACGTAATGACAACTGGCTGAGGGGTAGAAAGAACCCATGTAGCGCAGCATGCTCCAGGGACGGAAGCGTTGATGGGGTAAGGTGGAACCATCAGACTTTACAGACAGGTAGGCCTTGTTGTCCCCCGAAAGACCTTATCTGGCCCCTATACTCGCCCGTTGTTGTCACCCAACCCTGTACAACTTTAGGCAGTTAAAAAGGCTCTTCGGGATGTGCCGTTTGGCTACTTGGACAAGCCACAATGTAGTCGGGCGAGTTGTTATTCTCTTCGGGGACGGTTCGTCGGTCCTTTCATCCGAACAAGGCCTTGTCCACCCAGACAACAACATGGTTTTTGCCACCCAAAAATGCATACCTATTATGCAGAAACAGGTTAATGAATTGGGTTGTATCAAAACGCTTGTTGAGACGATAAAAAGGTGACTTGATGACGTCGCTTGCGTAAGCACCCCGGCGTTGGACATCAAGGAAATTCAGGAGTTATTTGGAATAGACATACTGCGCTATTTTTATTATCTTCATATGATTGTTAATCAATGCGCTAGAAACGACTCGGATGGCGCAATCCACCTGGATGGCGCGATCAGACCCGGACATCATCAAACTCCCCCTGCAAGACAAGTTTTGATGATCTTCGCGAAAGACCGGAAACACGCATCTAAATAGATTCTTTTTTCGTACAAAAGATTCAGCCAAAAATGTACAAAAAATTCGCCAAATAAGAGGCCTCAGTTGAGTATGACAAGTGCGAGGGAGAGAAGAAGTTATCCCAAACTGAGACAACCCAACTCTCTCTCTCTCGCGACAGACAGAAATTCAAGGCACACACACAAAAGCTTCCTTCCCGTGACTTGTTTGATTACCAAAGCACACCTCATCATTCACACGGTTTGAATACAACCCAATGACATCGTGAGATTGGCAGGCACGATAGAACATCAACAGACGATCTCGCTTGACAACTTGACATAGATTCTTTGGTTTCTGGCTAGATATTAAGAAGTAGTGGGGAAAACATCTATTCCAATAACACCCGGGCGGTTACACGGTACTCGAGCCCCAGCTATTTGATACCCAGACTGAATTCCCGACGACGCTCGTAGACGCCCGCTCGCTCGCATTTTTGACACCCACAGCTTCGTCTTCCATGTCCAGAAGAACCTCTCGCACACAAAAATTTTGTACCATATCTGAGATTCTTCTAAGTAGCGCCACATGAAAAAAAAGTGTGAACTTCTGTTTTGCCACTCATCTCGAAATCGACCTCGAACCCACAGCGCCCTTTTTACATTATTCCCCAATTATTACGATGGCCAATAATCTTTACTCCCGAGATAATCCATGGTCCATATCCCCAACCAGCCCGACGACAGTGACAAGAACCCATCGAATCCACTATGGCGCGGCGCCTCAAGAGCTCCAATGGGTCGCGTGCACTAAGTCCCCCCTCCCCTCTCGAAAACGCCACATTACATCAGGTACGAGAATCTAAGCGTATAGGTTCCACTCAACCGGTGGGTATTTCGAAATCTCTATTCAAAAAGTAACATACTCCTTTTTCAAAGATCCGAGTGAATGTAAATGTTAAGTGTGCTCCAATGACACAAAACGACGCCATTGTTACTCTCGCTTAAGGAGGCTATACGATAAGTGCACTGTACGTACAAGTAACCCACTCTGCCATGTGCAGGGGGCGTAAAAAGGGATCCTCCTGAACGCATACTCCTCAATTACGTCGTTCTTTCCTACGCAACACCTTCAGCACATAAAAAGAGAATCCCAGCCATTGGTCCTGTCAGAGAGATTTTGTACATGAAATCCCAACGCCTTGGATTGAAAGCAACTTTGAAACGAGGAGGTTGTCAAAAAGGAATACATAACTATCACATGAGAAAGTGACCAAAAAACCCCCCGAGTGATTATCAGCAGGAAAGGTGTAAATCGGGTAATAAGGCCCAAGAGCGTTTCAACGAGGTCGAGTCCGTGAACGCGAAACGGAAGGACTGTATAATCATTCAAGCGGGACGCCGTTGGGGTGGAAGGGGGGAACATATCGGGATGTGGAGGTGAATAATAGATGGGTGGTGCCTCAAAAAGGTCCGGTCCGGGTACCTGAATACCGCCAGTAGCCGGTACCATCTTCAAACCGATCCCCAACGCGATGCACAGCAGATTCTCGCCTCGAGAAGTACGCAATAAGACTTAGGAGGCGTTTTCTCTGTGAATGGTTTATGTGGTGCGGGCTGTACGTATAGCACGCCACGTTTTGACCTTTAATAACAAACATTACTTTTAATACGATCATTCTGTTTTCCGAGGTACAGCCTCAAGCAGAGCGTTCTTATCAAAGCAATGCAGCTTATGTTTACCTACAAAATAATAATAACAATCGACATGAATCATCAGATAGAACATCGAACACGAACACGCGCTAGTATGACCTGTGCGCTTAAAGTGGTGGCGAAGAGTCAACAGGTCATCTGTTCATAACCCAATAAACCACAGATAAGTTGAATATGACACGACTTCATCGTGACGTCTCCTAAGACAACCACCCAGATATCAGGTGAAGAAGTTTCTGAATTACTACCTGTTGAGTATTAGCCGAAGGACCTAAATCGCACATGCATGTACAGAAAACCAGTCCTCCTATCCATAACAGGACATGAGGCGTTCCCTTCCGATCGGCCGCAACTCTCACTTAACCCTGCACAATACAGTTCTCCGTAAAAAAAGTTTGTGAAAAGGGAGAAATGGATTATCCAACCGTCAAGAACCGTTTCTCCACACACATCAAGACATCAGAAGGCTAAAATACCGCTTGACGACCGAATTCCGAATTCACACTTGAAGGAGAGAGGGGGATGTACATGTGGTCGGGAGAATCCGCATGAAGTGTGTTTGAACCGTGAACGTAAGATGGCAGAAAGGGTCAAAGCACAAGGTGCAGCGCAGCGTGAAAACATAACGAATCAACCCCGAAGGGACATCACGCTGAGAGAAGAGACTCTGAATTTGACTTTGACGTCGGTCCGATATGCCTTGTGGAATTCGTAATTGCCACTCGAGGGACTCAAAGGTACTCAGTGCACTCTGAATTCAATTCATTCTCAAGTCAATTCACTCAAGGCACACACGACGAGAGGGAAAGTAGTAGAGTGTATACTAAATTGCACGAGTCCTGTTCGCGTAGGCGATGCAGGTAACGACATCCAAGCGATAAGTACGGAAGAAATAAGACTAAGTAATAGTACTGAGAATGGTAGAAGTACATATGTGCGACAAGATCGAATAGACGACATAAAGGAAAACCAGGGGAAAGCAGAGTACCATATCCCACAGCAGCAAAAAAAGAATAAGACAGCGATGATCGAATAACAAAAAAGTGCAATGCTGAACGAAGGTAAGAGAAAGGAAAGGGCATAGTTAGAATGTAGACCATTCTGGTCCCGTAGAGATGACTGGGTCCTGTACAGGAGCGCGTACTTGGAATTCACCATTGACGCGAATGCAATGATTGTCGTGTTCATCATCTTCATCTGTTGGTAGAGAAGCTGCGACGACGACATGAGGAGCATCATATTTGTGAGGAATGTGCCTCGGAGACCAGA
This sequence comes from Tulasnella sp. 419, assembly GCA_019633455.1. Lineage (NCBI taxonomy): Eukaryota > Fungi > Basidiomycota > Agaricomycetes > Cantharellales > Tulasnellaceae > Tulasnella > Tulasnella sp. 419. The sequence goes on along the minus strand of WSUA01000294.1, from coordinate 16,282 downwards.
CAGCAGCACCGGTGAGCTTGCAACCTTGACTGGAGATCTTGAGTGGGTACGAGTCGAGCACACCGAGATCCTTGGGAGTGTTGTTGTCAACCACTGAAGTACCGCGGTTGGAGTCAGTGCTGTGGATGGAGGTACGGCGGACAGTGGGTGATTGAGGGACAGTGGTGGAGGAGTTGGATCTGGAGAGAGGTCGTCGAGACCTGTGACGAGAGCCCGTGGATCTTGTGGATGGAGGAATTGGGGCGTCAACTGGAGATGCAAGGAGAGAAGCGGAGGAAGAAGAGGAAAGAGAGGATGGAGAAAAGGCGGGGAGAAGTGCGCTGGATGTGCTAGCGGTTGAGGTTGGTTTGGGTTGAGAAGAAGAAGCAGCAACAATGCAAGACTCTGTAGCCAATGGAGACCTTGCACGAGTAGAAGATCTTGAGCCGTGAATGGTATTGTAGCAGTCGTCGCAGACACGAGCGTTGACAAGAGCGCCTGGAGGGGCAGAAGCGGCGAGGAGATACAGCGGCATTGAAGAGGGAGGAATGATGAATGGCATCGATGAAGTATCGAGCAAGTCGGTTGTCTTTGCAGAGCAGGTTGAGCAGAAGACACCTCCGCATTTGCGGCAATGCTAGAGTGTGGGGTCAATGGGATGTTCAACATTAGACTGTGGTTCAGACTTACATGACGTCGCTCAAACATTGAAAACTTTGTTGTGCATTTGAGAGTGTCGCATTCAGCTGCATCAGCATCAGACTTCCACAAGTTGCTTGGAAGAAGAACGGCTAATCGTTGAGATGTGGATGGAGAGGCAGGAGTGACGATGGTTGCACGAGAAGGCTCATGTGGGAGAGCGACAAGAGAAGAAGAGGAAGAGATGCGACTGACTGACGATGAATCAGAACAGTCGTCGTCACAGCGGTAAGAGCAAGGCATCGTAGAGCAAGAGTGTAGCGGGGCGAGGAGGAGGGGACAGGCGACTGGTTTAGGTTCCAAGCTCGGTGGATTATTTATGTGTTCACTCCGCCTTGAGTGGTTCCACTCCCTCGGTTTCCTCAAGCTAAATCGCTTTCCCCGCCACCCAGAAACTTGGCTCCCGGAATTTCCCCCTTCACGGACAAAATTCATTTTTCATCCCAAGAATTCATCAGGATTTCTTACCCAATTTTTTTCGTCCCTTTCCATGAGATGTTTCAGACATCGCGTCTCCCGGCTCTTTCCACCGCGCATTGAATGCCGTCTCTGGTTTCAGTACCCATCCCGACATCTCACCGGCTCATTCCCGCCACTCGTCCATTTTCACCTGACCTCGCCCCTCAGCGAAAGTCGCCGCGCTCTGGCCTCTCCCCTTTTCATTCTCGGAGTTTCAATTTACATTCGACTATCCACGGTCGGGAACATCCTCAACCATTAGCGTCGTTCAAGGGAGAGTATCCATCCCTCGCAACCCTCATGCAGGATCACATCGGGAATGCTTATCCGTCTCTCAGAGCTTGAGCTTGTCTTGATAAAAAATCCAATTCATGAACATGAGGCAGCACACACACCTCTCCCCATCGACTATTTTTTTTCTGGGGTCTCACAAAATTTATACTATCATCAAGTATTCGTCATAACAAGACACTGATATCCTCCCCCCGTGATATTCCACATCCATGGAAGGCATCACCACTCAGATCCCACTAGCGTCGCCGCAACGGGGGGAAATGAAAAGGATTCCATTGGGTAAAAAACGTTCTCGACCAATCATATAAGAATCCAGGGTATTTTTACGGGTACGGCCCGTTGACGACCATCAACTTATCAGAACCACCAAGGGCGCACAAGGGGCCAGACGCGCAGACGGCGACCTTCAACTGAATTACAACACGCGAGGGGTAAAAAAAATCGCAGCGCCCTCCCAATTTGGTTATTCTAGGGTCCCCTCAACTTCTCATCATCATGATGCCCTCAATCTGGGCATTATCTCGCTTTTCGCCGTGAAGGGCAAGATAACCACTTGAATATTGTGGCGTTCCACGGAGTCTTTTTTTCATATGATCAACTATTCCGTTACCTGGGACTGGGGTCCTTAAATTGTGGGCGTTTCAGAGATATTGCCCATCACGCTATCCACGGCTTGGGCGGTAAATCTATTCTGCAAGACGACGACGACATCCAGCCTCCAAGTCCGTTGTGGTCGGGGCCTGCCTCTGGTCGGGACCTGCCTTGTCCTCAATCAGGAATAAACCTGACTTTTACCAAATCTGTCAATTGTGATTATGACAATACTACATTTAATAAACAACAGGTTCGAGAATCACCTTCTATAAAATCCCTTATCGACGTCAACGAATGTCTTCCCGCCCTGACCGAAAAGTCTTGAACTATAGATCTTCCGAAGCGATGACAGGATCTATGCAGGATACAGTGTATTGGACACATGGGTCGATGATCACTTCACCAAAACGGAAAACCGCGCAAACTTCCATTTCCCCCCTTCCAAATTCGGACGAGGCAATACCCGCCTCGACGTCCCGCCACTTTTGCGTAAACGAAACACTTTGTGGCAATCCAATTGCTTTTAAAATGCTTCCGGGGTGGAAATGACACCTGCCATCGCCCTTCATTTCAGGCACACTCAAGGAAGGAGAATGCACAGCAACGATGGACATTGGCATTTCCCGAATGTGTCTTTCCACTTACTATCCATGGTAAAGATTCCCCACAACATTTTTATCTCTTTTACACAGCTGTCTTTTTAGCCATATCCCCGCACGTGCTTCTCCCGCTTTTTTTGACTGATGGAAGCTTTGTTCAGGTTAAGCAAAGAAGCACATCAGCATGCAGGTTTTCGAATTATGGAGCAAGGGCGTTCGGGTGGAGTTCTAATATGGAAACTCTGGACCAGGGCATATGTACACACCAACCCAACCGAATTTTTTATTATCAGTTTTTTCAAAAAGGGACCCACTGCCCATGGAACATGTTGGGGGAGTGCGCGTCATAATCTACATCATCTTGGATTTTTTTTTTGGCATGTAATCGTAGTGGAAAAAAACGGATCAATACATTGGGCTATCAATCTCATGGGCAGAAAATAGTGGGTCTGGAGTATATTCTTTCTCATTCCCAATCCCAAACCCCATCATCCTGTCTCTCTCTGTGTGCCCACCCGCGCCGGCCGGGTCGTTGATCAATGGTCCCATGGTCTTCTAGTCGTTTTATGATGATGAACAGAATCCAAAGTTCCAAGTCAAACCGTCCCGGGCAAAGGAGCCAGTCGGTAAGTCGCGGCCCGGCCGGGTTCAAACACTACAATCGCCCTGTTGGGTTGAGAGTTGACGCCCAATCGATTGGTAGACCCAACGCTTAGTCCCCCTCCCACATAACATCACCAGTATAATACGCTAAATTGGAATTCAACGTGAATTCTCCGTCATCTTTGTGATCTTTTTTTTTTTTGGTTGCCACATGGCAAGGCCTTGTTTCAGACTCGTTACGCAAAAAACCTAGAGCTGGAGTATCCTCGGTTGAGTAGTTTCTCCTTCTATCCTTCCGTTCACTGGGGACTTGTTCATCTATTTTTGAGTGGTGAAAGTCGTCGTTTGGCCCGACGTTGGACCATCCATGGAATAAAAGTGACTTTTCGCCCATGATATGTGGCCTAGTGAGTCTATTTGAGCTGATTGCACTTTTAAACCTCTAATTCGAATTCAAAAACGTCGGAAAATTGGATCCTGCTTCAGTAACGGGTACAGATCTGCAGGACATTTGCTTGAGGGGTTATTTCTCCTCATTTGAAAGGTACGTTGTCCTGTGGGGGGTTCGCTAGAGACGACGATGTCGAGCACTGGACGACCGGAAAAATCTTGGAAACGAAAACCACGCGAACGACGAAAACTAAGATGTGATGACAACGAACTAGTATCCCCTTTAGGACCTCTCTCCACCTCTTCATGTAGATCAGGTTTGGATTTGTAAAGAAGTGGCGAATATTTGCAGCGCCATATTTTTCGACAGGCCCTCTCTCTGGAGTTTCGTCCTTTTGGGTATATTTCCTTTTTCATCGCTTTCGTCCGGTATGGATGATCTTCCGACCAACAATGCCTGGACATTGACCTCATGGCATAAGCAAATCGCCCAAAGTATACCTCGTACAGCATTTTGAAATGTGTACGGTGCTCGGACCTTTTGGTTCCTCCGAATCCCTACGTCACAGGCAAACAATAACAGGAGAATCCGATTGACGTTCCCCGATGAGGCACACCAAAGGCTCAGCGCCAAATACCAAATATGCAAAGCAAGACCCAAGACCAGCTTTTGTTCCGTCTTTGGAAGAATAGACCAAATTTTTTTTAAGCTTAGTAGCCGTACCTTCTACTGGATTATTATCTAGACTTTTTGTCGGGCCTTTGTTGGGCTGGTATTTTTGTCGAAGTGGAGCCGGGTCCGATGCTTTTGTCCGTCATCTCTCCTCAGGGGTAGGTAATCAATGAGTATGGCGTTGATGGTTGACCGAAATTATCTGCTACAGATGGAACAATCTTTGTCCTACATGTAATATATGTGGTTGATACATGTGAATTTTTCAGCCATATGACAAAATTTTACGGCAACTTGGAGTCCATCAGACCAACCGATCGTCAACTAATGCCGCCGGCTCCGTGAAGGTAAAGTCCAGTTCAAGTAACATCTTTCTTGATAAGGTCGTCTCCATTGATTGTGGCTTTAGAACGTCCAGCTGACCCCCCAAACGGATCCTTTAAGTTACCCTAAACAACGTCCTCGAGGTTCCAATGGAGGTATTTTTGTCATGAATTATGTTGGGCGGCGTCGCCGGTGAACAAGGTCGCAGCCGCGGCAACTTGACGTTTTGTCTCCATTCGACCAAAGTTTGCCGTTTCAACCCCCTGACCGCAACGCGAATCCTCCCGCTCTCCCCATTTACTACCCAAATTAGCGATATTGCCAGCGCAACGGGAATGAAAGCATTCTCGCAATGATTGCAGGAATTATGCACGAAATTATGTTCCTTCCAGTTTTTTGCTAGTAGGTACACATGGACCTTCTCTCCTGAACGTCATGGCTACTTTGTTTCATATCGTGATTCTCGCCTAATAGGACTTAAATGTCAATCAGAAACACCTTTCTTCGTTGAATGAAGAAATGTCTCAGCTTGACTATGAACCTCTATCAGATCGTTTGAAACATAGACACGAACCTTCTCTTTGTCAATGATGCCAGGTGGATTCCAAAGAGTCAAAGTTGGCAACCCGGATGGAACAAAATCAGTCGAGAGGCTTCTGTTTCAGTACTTTCATCTTACAGCCTTTCTTCCAACCGCAGTGATATATTGCAAGACAAGTCAAAGAGACCGGTTAATCAACCAACTTCGCTTTTCATGGGCGATGGAAGATCACCTTAGGCTAACCTTTGTCTTCTCTTCTCGCAGATTGGCGTTGCCGATTAGGTGAACTTGCATATACACGTCGACGCTCGAGAAGGGGCTTTGACGTGACATCTAGAACTTGTAAGCCACACTTTTACCTATTTTAGTAAAACATTGACATATGATCTTGATTAGAAGAACAATCGCATCAAAAAGGAACCCGGCAACTTGTCTTTCGACTTCAAACTTTGAATTCATCTCGATCATGGGACACCATCTTGCATTCTTTATCGATAGTAAGCGAGGTGTTCGGCAAGTGGTTAGTCGACGCTTGTTGCACTCTCAAGCGCGGCTTCATTTGTTTGTTTGACACAGCCACCGGCGACTTCATGTGAAAGTGGTGCGGCTTTAACACTTTCAACACCGTTTCCTCCCAGTGTCGCCTGGCAAGTCGTGCTTTGCCCCCGCCTTTGCCAGGCAATGACATATGTGTACCTCGCCAATATTCACCATTTCGAGAACTCGGCAGTTTCCCGACGCAAGGTGCCCTGCAAGTTACTAAACTCGCCTCTCTATCAGCCCATGCGGAACCCTCCACCAGAGCTAGAAGCCACAGTCAATCAGCCACGGTCGCTTTTAGAGAGCGGATACACGTTTAACTCCACTGAAAATGGCTCTGAATCCGTCAAAAATGTTGCCATGGGCAATCAATGTCGCGTCGGGGCCCTTGACGCCATTCAAACCCATCTAGGAATCCAATCTCCCTCGGAAGGGCCTATTTGCCACTAGCCCGATGGATCTAACTAGCAACGCACTCCCAAATCGCAATTAGCTCAAGTTCTTGCTGATAAATATAAATTTAGTCCCCAAGGTTCCCGTCCTTCCTGAAGACTGTTTCTTCCCATCCTAGACTTGACCGAAACGGAAAAGAAAGGATGCATATATGGATGAGATCACAAAGGGACGACACTAGCCAGGTCCGGCCCGCTACCCTGTTTGTTTTCTCCGGACCTGCACAGGCTCGCGCATATAGCGGGATTTGCGATAAGAAACACACTTGTTGCTGTGAGCCCCTATCCTGAGTAAGGCCACACCGTAAACGTCTGGTTTCCCTTTCAGCCCTTCACATGGAAATCTCAAGCTCTCCGCCAAATCTCCGAGCTACACAGTGCCGCTTCCTCCTCCGATGCTTTCACTTTGCAAAAAGCTCGAATAATACCCGAAAAACATACAAAGAGCGATCGGGTTTGATGATCGTCATTCAGCCCCTATAAACAATATATCTACTGCGCAGGTGCTCTCCCCTTCTGCTATAGTTGGCAAAGTATATGTCGTAGTGAGCTCACCTACCCTTGTAACCGCCGCCGCTGTCATTATGGCCTCTGCATGTCTTGGACTTCAAGTCGGTGATAAAGGTAAGCACGACTTCTAACATCCTCCTAACGTCCGGCGACTTGTGTTATTCGCCCTTACTTCTCGCTCCAAATGTTGGTCGTAAACGAAGGTGGGGATAGGCATTTGGGACAAAACTCTCAGTGTCAGAGTACCTGGTAAAGCGCTTTCGTATTTTCACGGTAAAATGGCGGCTGTTTGCCTTGGAACGAGACCATGGTACACAATTTTCACCACGGACATGAGGCAAGAGACACAGGTGCGTGTCAAGATTCCTTTCTTTGTTTGTTTTCATAACATGCCTTATGACGCAACACCTTCAGCGCTTACAAGTGCTTCTACTAGATAACAATCGATATTAGCTCCTTAATCGAGATCCTGTCCACTGTAAGGGTGGCGACGTGAACAACCATTATATGACTTGATGTTTCTTGCCACTCGACAGCGTTTATCAACAAAGCGCTTGAAATGTTCCCATCCCCAGACGGT
>WSUA01000293.1:15490-25512 GCA_019633455.1 Tulasnella sp. 419 | reverse complement strand
TGGTTAATCTGCTCTCTAGCAAATATTCTTGTGAGGTCTTCAAGGAAACAGTATTCATTAACAACAGTGGTAAGGACCAATGAACAACAAGGGGGTAGAAATGCAAAGGCATGCAGTCATGAAAAATGAGGAAACGTCAAAAAATGGCAAAACGGGAAAAACTATAATTATAAACGTGGTTTGGATTAAGGTAATGAGATCCAGAGGGTCCTGGAAGTCAGGGACCTATGCAAGGGGGTTCGCGTGCAGGATATCATGTGAAGAGTCAAAAGGTCTGAAACTAAATCGTGATAATATGAGTGGGGTGTTGCTTAGACAGGGGTGGGTAATTAAGGGACTGAAATTGCTTAAACTGGATTGAATTTGTGGGATGCTTGTGTACCATGTGAGGCGACAGATTTGCTGACACCTGACATCTTGGAGTTCTTGTTGATCATATACTTCCTGAAAGAAAGAACACCAAACACCCAAGTGAAGCACAAGAAAGTGAGGGCGACGATGAGGTTCAGGAACATCATCACGTCATCTATGGGAATATGGTTTATTCGGTGAGTAAATGAGCCGCGTACGAGCAGCTCTAAAATCTCACCTCTCCCACTTCTCATTGCCCAGAATCCAATCTGTTCCGTGCTGCTCATGAACGTCAATCCACCAGCAGTAAGGAAGAAACTAGCCACTGCCTCGGTAGGTGGTCGACTAGGTCGCATTGTCTTCGGAGGAGCCATCCAGACGAAGATGTAGGTGAAGCAGCGGAAGACGGCATATAGAGCGAGAAGGTTGCCCCAGAGCGTATGGATTTGAACCTACGACATGATATACCCCCCGTTAGACACTTGACCTTATAAGCTCAATAACCTAAACGTTATATACCTGGAAGAGATATGTCTGATGATGAGCTGCCATTGCGATTCCGGTGATGCCAATAGCGAGTGCCGCGAACGGATTGAAACTGCCACGATAAGGTCGAGCATCTTCATCCACATTCTGGGAGGACTTGCTATCCTCTTTGTCATCATCCGAAGAACGTACTTCAAGTGCCATGCCTATTGCACCAGCAAAGAAATACCTAATATGGTATAAATCAGTTGAGATTCGAACAGCGAGGGAGAAGGCTAATCTTGCTTACATGACAGCAATGCTGATGTGCTGGATCTGCTTAGCAGTGTAAGGGCTGCCAGGTTCTGCACCGAATCTCTCCATCCACGTATTGGTAGCTCCGTAAAGGAAGATGATTGAACTTTCAACCATTTCAGCCGATATGGGTCGTTTCTTGGCGGATCCCTTGACGTTTGTGGGCAGTTTTGGGAGGCAGTTCCATGCCCAGCCAAAATCGCTGAAGGCGCCAATATATCTACCGAACGTAAGCAGCCCATACAGGAAGAAAATTGAGCCCTCTGCAAGAAGCTGTTAGATTATGGATAATCGTCATTCAAGTGATTGAATACGCACTGATCAAGTGCGCCATGCATCCGTTGAGGTAGTTCTCCCTGCAAATTCCGGTGTACACCGTTGACCCGAGAACCAGTTGAGCATATCCCACCACCACAAGGCACCTTTCAATGAATGCCCTCAAAACGACGCCGACCGTGTGTGAACGGCTCATCCATGACTTCTTTCCCACTGTGACAGCAGGAGAATCCGAGCCATCTTCGTCGTGCTCGTCAAAGGATGGCGAATGCGTAGAAGTTGGAGAGTTGTTGTGGAGGGTCAGGTCAGAGTGATTGGAGAAGGTTGACCATTGTGAGCGGGTACGAGTGTGCTTGTGTTGCGGTCGAGCTTTGCCCGTAGAGATCGGCGAGGTGTAATCGCCCCTGGAGGATGAGGAAGGGGAGGACGGGAATTGCTCTACCTCCTGCTCATTAGCCCATTTGGACGCCTCAAAGATGACCTCATTTCTGGACCTACTTCCTCCACGGGCTAGATTCTCTGCAGTGAGTTCGAGCTCTTCTGTGTCTGGATCAACAAGACCCAATTTCTCATAATCTTCCGTAGTAGGCTCTTTTTTGCTCTTAACTACGAGTTCCCAGAATCCTCGGAAGCTGGGGGATCGTCCATTTTCACTGAGACTTTGGACGAAAACGAAAAAGCGTCTGAAAAAGGCCACAATATTGGATAAAAATTCAATGGAGGAGATAGCAAGAATAAATAGGACGATGAAATTTCCGAAGGAGGCGTGCACGTTGCCTTCGTACCTGCGAAAGTGGGTAGAACAGGTTGTGTAAGCGTGGGTAAGGGTGAGGAAATTTTGAACAAATGTTTTGACAGTGGAGTTGGAAAACGCGTCGCACCCGGCGCAAAGTCGAAACGTCTAAAAAGATTCCCCGATTGGGAAAATTAACGACTTACAAGTTTGGAGTTGATTTCCCGTATGCTGTCCCAGTTACCCATCCCAATAGGACAGATCCTAAGTATGCTGCGTGCATGTAGGGTTGCAACCAATGCTCGGCAGTTCGGAGCGCGATGCCTGACAGAAAGCGGGTAATTTAGTAATCATTTGTACCTGACTGAGAATTAGCGTTTAGACTCACTCATAGGTAACGCGATGAAGAAACCCAGTATCATACATGATACATGAAGTGCCATTAACCACCCATGCGATGCACCGTGATATTCAAGTACATCGAATGCATCCGGACCACTACCACTCCTTACTCCGGTACGAACACCGAGGTCGTAAGAGATGTACGCTAATGGATCTGGGGCATGTCCGCCGAGGACTTGTGTTTCGTTGTACTCGAGAAGCGGTGCGGCATGCGAATGTGAGTGAGAATGAGAATCCTGGTGACCCGTGGCCGGGGGCATATGCGGGGAAGAGGAAACCACGGAGACATTGAACTCGGGTTTGGTTTCATGATGATGATCACCATGAGGTGCCGGGGACGCGTTAGCTATGATGAAGAGCAATGCCGAAGGGAGAACGGCAGCTCGGATCAACTTGGGGCCAATATGCATCGCGGGATGTGGATTGTGGTAACTGCGGGACTCCGACTGACTGGCCGTGGTCAGAGGTCGACCAGTCCAAAGACTAACGAAGGAAGCGAGGCCGAAATGGACAACGGCAAGGGAGATGGAACGATTATATAGTCCCGGCTAAAGAGGGTGCGTGGGACAGGTTGAGATGAGTCTTTGCAGCTTAGGCAAAGGCAAACTGTTAGAACCGTTTCCGGGGATGCCTTCGTAAGCAAGGTTTGCGTCAAACGTGGAGATCGTGCGACAAAATCCCACTAATCAGATGGCGTAGATGCTCTAGCCGCCGAGCTTATCAGCCTTTTAAGTGGAGGCCCTGTGGAGGTTTTGATGCAGGCGGCGCTGAGTAAGCGGCGCCTCTTATATCACCGGAATCAACTTATAAATTGGGGGACTCTTCGCAGACCCAGAATCAACATATCGACCAACCATCTTCCCGCTAACTGTCTGCCGATGTCTGATTCGGATTCCGAAGAAGCTGAATAGGAGTCAGACATGAGCAAGTCGTCCTCAAACAAATGAGGCTTGATTCTCACAAGCCATACCATGGGAAAACGACATAGTTTTAGCATACACCTTGCTGATAAAGATACCTGGAATCGCGTATTCCAGAAGATTGGGTGATGCCGATTTCGGCCAAGGGTCGAACATAGAACGCGTTCCACGATTTTACCTCATTTCACCTTTTCCACGCTTGCACGACATCGTCATTAGGGGCTCTTTTGCATGCTAATCCTCGGCGTTGCAACGGCCGCCTCGTCGTTCACAGTTACACAAGCAGCTAGCCTGCTAATTTTATCTTCGAAACATTATCGTAGATAATCAATCAAGTATGAGTCATATTCCAATCCACGGTGCCGAATCACCGATGTCCGAAGCACTTTGGATTCCGCATGACCTACGTTTCCGTGCCGTAGAGATTTTCTTTCCCCTGAATACCAATATCTTGGGGCCAAGGTCAAATTTTGTCATCGCTATCAACATCAAATTTAAGGTCCGCGGTCGACGATCGCAGCAGTGGCCCATTCCCGGTCATCGTGACAGCGGAATGTGGCGCCGCCATGCTAACAGGGCGTCTGTCACATTTTCTTTGGACAGCTGCGTCATATAGACCATTTCGTTACGTCATCCTTGCTCCCAACTTTTGTAAACATGGCGATGTCGTCATAGATCTATTTTTTATATATGCACTCCAACGAAAATCTGTTAGCCACATATTCTCCCGCAAAAGCCAGAAAGTACATACCTTTCTTCAAAATGCCAGAAGTCTCATACCTCTCTCAATTCGTGCACAGCGCCAAGCTCGTCGGCGTAGCATCTTCAGGGATGCTCTCCGGCTACCTCATTGCCTCTTCCACCAATACAATCCCTGCACTTCTCGCAGCTCGTGTTCCATCCGACAAACTTGCGCAAATTTGGAGCGATCATTACCTTCATGGTCACTTCATCTCTCGATCCTCAGTTTGGATTTCATCCGCAGCTTTCGCATTTGCATCGTACCAACGGTATTTCCTCCCTGGAAATGTAGAAGCTTATACCTACCGAAACTTGTTCCAGAGGTGGACAGGCTTCAGCGAGTGGGCGCAACTAGCATTGGCAGGAGCATTCGTGTTCAGCATTGGTCCGGTGACAACTTTCTTCATGGACCCCACATACAACAAGAGATTGGAACTCGCTGCTGCTTCCACCGAAGCTGCGAAGAGCCGAAGCACGAGTACGGTCAGGGCTGCGGTTTTGGACGATGACGCTGTGAGAGAAGACGTGGAAGGCTGGAACTGGGTTAACTCCATCAGGGCGGGACTCACCGCTACTGGATTCGCTATTGGATTGCTCTCGTTGTAGTCAATTATACATCACGTGAGTTCTGCAACCAGCGCGGTGGTTTCGATGTAGCTTACGGTGATTCGATTACAGAGACATGGTGATGCCAAGGACATAAAATAACGAACGTTGTATATAACAATTCAGTAATCCATTTGTAATATGTCAGTGATCAACCTGAGATTCCAAGCATAGAAAGACTCCTTAAGAACAATTGAGCACAATCAACCCACAACAAACACTTTAATTTTTACTTGAGATCTTGACCAGGAACAGTCACTCAAGTAATGTCCTTCGTCGCTGATGGGTCAGAGCATCATACACCTTCATCTACAGCATGGAGTCAACCTGTCAATGAATCCGCGGATGAAGTACGACTGAAAGTTCATCGCGTTCGATTTGTCGATTGGAGTCCATCGGCTGTAACAGCATTAGCATTCCCGCCTTGTCCATATCCTCGGCCATCAAAATCTCTACGTGAAGAGTCACAAACAAAGAATAGAATAACACCAAAGGCGAATCAATATGGGCTGTTGGCTGTTGGACGTGCCAATGGAAATATAGAACTATGTCAATGGACTGGAAGCGAAACACAGTCGCAAGCGCCTCAAGCATGGGTCCTTGTAAAAGTATGTATCTACCTGATATGGCTTAGATAGCAATTATGCAACAATAACTTGTTACTGTTCTCGTCAAGGTGTTTGCCTCCCCAATTCCTGCCAAAGTGGAAAACATCGTATTCACAATCCGCCATCCTCACAATCTTCCTCAAAATCACGTACCTTCAACCTCAGATCTCCGATTGTTTAGCTCAGGGGGAGGAACAGATTTACTTGAATGGGATTTGAATAAGGGTCTTGTGAAGGTAAGCTAGTCAACATTTGCCAAGAAGCTGCGAACATTGACTAAGGTCTACATTCTTTCAGCGCACTATTTCCTCTCAAGGTGGATCTATATGGTCAGTAGCGGTAAATCCTACGTCAACAATGCTTGCTATTGGTTGTGAAGATGGATCCGTTCGATTAATATCCCTTCTGTACGGCGCTTTGGAGCACCATAAACGATTCGATCGATCAAAATCAAGAATATTAAGCATTGCATGGGGTCCTCCGGAACTGAAGATGTCCAAACCTTCTGAAGATACATCAATGGGGGATGATACTTCTTCTGAGGTGGATGACGAAGATGACGAAGGCTGGGAAGATACCTGGTTGGTTACTGGAGGCTCGGACTCTTGTATACGAAAATGGAACGTAAAAACGGGACGAACAACTGACAGGATGGAGACTGACAAGGCTCGTGGAGAGCGAACGTTAGTATGGGCGGTTCAAGTTTTGGCGTAAGTTAGTTTTGTGCCTGAAGACACAGTTTTGGAGCAGTTTTTTGACGGTGACCCGGTGCTTTTGGTGCTTTACAGTGATTCTACTATCGTATCCGGCGATTCTATGGGAATGGTCAAGTTTTGGGATGCATCCACAGCAACGCAATTCCATAGTTTTAGAGCTCATGGAGCGGATGTATTAACACTTGCGGTTTCACCAGTATGTCATTTTATTGATTATTCGCTAGTGGTCTTACTGACATCCAACCCGTCAGAACGGTACATCAATTTACTCCGCTGGCGTAGATCAAAAGGTCACAGAATTTACATTATCGGGTTCGACTTCTAGGCGTTGGGTTCAAACATATTCAAGGCGTTTACATGCGCACGACATTCGCTCCATAGCTATATGGCCTCCCTACACGCTATGTACCGCTCCTAAAGAACGACCCCTGATCAACACCGGTTCAGCACCTATTCTAGCATCGGGAGGGTTGGATATGGTTGTATGCCTGACTCCATGCGCACCAGCATCACAAGGCCTGGAACAGCGGATCAAGATAGTAAATCCGCTTGCTACTGGTAACCACTCCACATTTGAAGAGTCATTTCAACGGAGAATGGCATATCCCGCCACTAGAGTGCTGAGCTTCGCCAGGGAAGCAAGGTTTGTGATGTGTCGGATGAATAGAGGGATTACAATTTGGAGGATCGGAAGCTTAGAGGATGAATCGGATCGTGCTAATGATGTATCAGAGCCTACGAATTGGGAGTTGGTGTTGGAAATGGAGTTGAATGCCAAGACCAATTTGATTGCGGGTGCTATTTCGGCTGATGGAACGTGGGTTGCAGTCTCTGACGCGAAAGAGACGAAGTTGTTTAGACTGGAAGACAGTGTGAGCCTGAGCTAGTTGTCTTCACCTTATCACTAGTCTGATTGTTACCTTTCACTTGCAGGGAAAGGTTATTCCTCATCGAATCAAGACGTTCGGCAGCGTGTTGGCCAGCGCCAATGCCGATCTAGCCGCTTCGACAGCATCGTCAGACTTGAGTTTCACCCCAGATTCATCTAAGCTAATTATGAGCTGCTTCCCATCCTCTTTCGTCGTCATCATTGATCTGACACCTTCAACATCCAACGAAAACGCAGCACCACGGGTTCTTCGCACGTTTGGGCAGCACAGGATTAAGCAAGCCAGGTCTGGCCGAGTAGTAAAGAAGCTGGTTCCCCAGAGAAGGGGAGATGATGAAGAGGACATGGAGGACGAACAACCGCAAGCGAACCTTGCGGATAATGACGAGGATGGCGAGGGACAATCGGAGGAAGTCCATGCTGCTGTCTGCTGTACGGCTGTGAGTGCTGATGGGCAATGGTTTGCTTCGGCAGATCTACGAGGTCGGTGCCATGTATTCAACATTGACTCACTACAAGTAAGTCACACCGTACCCTTAATGCATACCGTTATACTGACGGTTGTCTGCCAGCATCATTGCACGCTTCCCTCATTCGAACTACCCATACGTTCATTGGTGTTTGATCCTCGTTCATCGGACACCCTATTGATTGGTCTACCCAACAATAGGATCCATGTCTTCGATATTGAAGAAAGGATGTTCCCGCAATGGGCTTCACGCGTCTGCGACAACTTACCCCAGTCTTTCACCGGTCTTCATGATCCTCTGCAAGGTTTGATGTTCGTTCATCCATCATCGAGCTCATCATCCTTCACCCCTTCGCCTCGGCAAGTTATTGCGTATGGATCTAATTGGTTGTGCAAGATCAAGCTGGATGCTGGTGTCGCTACCCGAAAAGGATTCAGGAGCAAGGACCGACGAAAACGAAAGACCCAAAAATCGGCTATCGAGGCTTCCAATGAAGAAACCAACGAACATAACTTCACGGTTGTGACCAAATATAGGCATATGTTGGGTGTAGGACAGCTTGGGGATCAAGAGTTGGTGATTGTGGAAAGACCGCTGGTGGATCTGTTGAGTGGGAAGGGACAGCCACCCCCGTATTACAAGCATAGATATGGTACATGAAGTTGGATGCTGTATTGTGAATTCGAAATACCACACTGTGATATACTTACCTGTGAAAGTGGAAGTGAGAGTGTATCCGGGGCAGTATCGAATATTTCTCACCGTTCATGTCGACTCGTTTGCATGGACTCAACGTCGCCACCAACCAGAAGTCATGGTCGTAGTCGAGGCGGCCGAGGAAAGGCAATCCGGGCTAGAGGGCGTGGAGGAAGAGGGCGAGCAGCTGAATTTGCCCCGCGATTAGTCCTTGAACATGAGCAAAATCTAGATGATGAAGAAGAGGAGGAGAGGCAAAGAGAGATTCGCGAAAAGTATGCGAAAAGAGAATTGGCTTCGAATGCACATCGTTATGAGGATCCACCGGAAGATGAAAATGCCGAGGGTACGATCTTTCATTCCCCTGAGGTGACCATTCTTAACGTCTTGACCCCTGGTCAATGGTTTAGATGTAGAACCAGAACCTGAAGTTGACCTCTCCTCTTTCATCGAGAAGCAAAAGCTCTCGGACGCATCTAGTCCAATCCTGTCGTTGTCTTCAGGGAATACAAAGAAAATAGGACCCGATATTGACGACGATGATATCGATCACACGTTGGATCATTTATTCCCAAGTAGTTCGAAGTCTCATAACAATAAGGGGAAGCATGAAGTGATAGAATGGGACGAAGAGGTTGAGGCTATGAAGCAGGCCAAAGAGCAAGCTGAAGCCCACTGGGGTGAGGAAAGAATGCAAAATATAATTATGGTCCTGATCGGTCCTTTTCCGCCTTTTTAGAATTAAAGCAGCGCTTGAAAGGTAATCCCAAGACTCTGACGTCTGGTGTTATCACGACATCCATACGTGCTAAAGGACCTATCGAGAAAAAGGCACCATTACTGAATCAAAGCGGTGAGAATCTCTGTGCTCATGTTGCTTATCTTTCTGTCTTACTATTATTCATCAACGTCTTGCACAGGTCCTCAGGCCAAGAAGGACGAAGAATTTCTGGACGATCTGCTTCTTTGAAATTGTTGCAAGTCCCCAACCAGATGTTCGAGTTTAGAATAAGGATGTAGTATCAGGTTGTAATTCAGATAGACTTTACAAACCGATATATGTGCTTAAATTGATGTGTGGATTGTGTCAAATTCCCGTCTTTGGATAAATGAAGAATCAGGTTGGAAAACACTGAGAGACGGAGTTATAGCCCACCTGGACCGCTAGACCCGTTGGGACCTGGACCAAGTCTCCTGTGCTTGAATCATCGACATCATACCACCCTATTCAGAGTTACCACTCTGGTCAAGATGCCTTCCGAACAAGCGACGTGGTTGATAGCTATTCCGGACAATTCCGACGCGATTGGTCTATATCAAAGCATTACAAACAAGTTGAATCAGTCCCGGGGAACACCCTCATCCAACGTCGCTGAATTTCATCTCCCTTCGCTGAAGGTACGCCAGAGGAACTGGATAATAATAGCTGTTAGAAACTCAATAATACGATAACAGACCGGAACTCTCGATCTACTGGTCACCCTGTCTGAGGAGCTGCCGAAACACGATAATGTCTTTACCCAATGCGTTGCAAAGATTGTTGATACCTTACGGAACTTGGTGAACAATGAGCCATCTAAACTTGCTCAGCATATACTTGTGGACGAAAGGACCGTCGACGATTACTTGCTAAAGGGTTGGAAATGGAATGCTGGTAAATACCAAATTCAGCGGGGTTTGAGGGATATCGTGGATAGCCTTGTCAAAGTGAGTAGATACGAGAATTATCGCTATTCTGTAACTGAGCCTCTTAAATTTCATTTTTAAGGAAATGAACTCCATCGATAATGTCATGAAAGCAAAGTTGAACAGTTATAACCTCGCAAAGGGCACG
>WSUA01000291.1:0-25557 GCA_019633455.1 Tulasnella sp. 419 | reverse complement strand
GCAAGATCAAGGTATATATGTAAAGCCGGGGAGCGCTTTGATGTACTCCCAAAGTCTTCAAAACCTCTACGCAAGTAGTACACCACTGTAGCCGCTCTACCGTATGAGAATCAGCCTTCGACATCATACAATTAATCCCATAGGTACCCTTTTCACCACGGCCCGTCGGCACAGATTTCCATCAGCATCAAATTCACGGCCGTCTCAATAGCTGGAATCTGCACCGGCTACTTCTCCAACTCCACGTTGCTAGTCCCGCCTACCATCGAAATAATTTAGTTGATCTGGTACAGTTGAGCAAGTCAATCGCGTTTTGCAGTGGAAGCTGTAGCAGAGCTCAACTGTTGCCGAGATTCACAGCCTTGTAGTAATTGCAATTACTGAGATAAACCGTCCAAGAGATGCACGCTAGAAGAGGAGCACAGATTGTAGAACCCAAATGATCGTTTGCACGATGTCTTGAATTACACAAAGCCTTAGCGCCTAGTCTGGCCCAAAATAGCCGACTCAATTCTTCACCATGCGTTGAACTAGTCGAGTTCGAAATCAAGGTTCATATAAGGCACATCTACTAGAGATGTCAAACGATTTTAGTGAATAGCAGAAGCAGTAGTTATTATACCTACGAATCTATAGACAAAGCCGTATGGATGATGCCTTAAGCATTACTCATTGTATTGTTTCGGCATATTCAAGCCCACTCTATGCGCTGTCGCAACTCTGTGTTCCTCTGGGGACAGATCATGGAGTGGGTTATAACGTATCAACAATTCCTGAGAACGAATAAGTTAGGTTGGGCATAACGAGATCAACGTTGGACCACTTACCTGATACTCCCTCTGTGCGCGCATGAACGTGACAGCATTCTCAGCTTGAGTAACTATCTCTTGTTCAGTGACCCCAGGTCTCTCAGTTCGGAAAAGGGTACGGAAACTAGAGGCAACGACGGGACTCCTTGATTTCCTTGGTGATATCGACTTTGTGGCAACTGGGTTGTTAGTTATAATCAGCGGAATGGTAACAAATGCGCTCACAGATTTTACGACTTCCCTCAATATACTTCGATATGCCGCGATTATAGAACTTTTGGAGGACATAACGTAGATGATGATGGTTGACGAGTGTCGGAAGCAAATTTCGGAGATTGACCCTGACTTCGCACGGTCAAAGAGCATGATCATATGATGACCAACTTTTGGTTTCCGACAAACCAACCTCAGCCTGATAACTCTCTCGACTCTGAGGTAGCTTGGGCCATTGAGGTGTAGCAATAATGCAGGATATATCGGTGATTAATGATCTCTCAACGGTTTACTGGAGCTAGCGCCGATGCGTAGGATAACTTGTGTCTATATCTAATATTCGTGGAAAGCTTATAATCAGATGGTCGTGAGCAAGCAAGTTGTTCGTTATTATTGAGGAACAAGTGAATGATGTAACGGTGACAGCACGTGGACAATCGAACGTATAACCGTGAGAATAATTGGTACTTTGGCGGGAAGAAACAAAACGCAAAAGATCCACCTTTTGATATTTCATTACACGTCGTTTGTTTACTTACACTGGTCAACCACTCACCATCGATTGAATGGTATCAACTCGTCCTCCCGTTGTAAATCCATTCGACGCTTTTGGAGAGAAACAGTTCAGTTCATGGATTGGGGACGTCACAGCTCGGATCCAGTCCGCTCTTAATCCTCCGGAACAGCCATACGTTCTACCTCAGTTGCCGTCGGGATTAGGATATATAGCTCGCAGTGGAACCACTCAAGAGCCGGAGGAGACTGATGATGATCAAGTTGTACCCCATGTCGCTCTTGATAAAGGCAAGGGACGTGCCCCAGATGAAGGTCCTGGAATCGCTGCCCTTAGAAGACTATCTTCTCAAATAGATGGAAAACATCCTAAGGATCAAGGTAAGCTATCTCTGATCCTCTTTCAAACAACGTGTTCAATTCGCCTTAATCTAGATGTCCAAGAGAACGGTGGTTCTTCCGAACTAGGGTCTGTTTCAGATTACAGTGATGAGGATCATCGTGATGCGTATCATGATGTGGACGAATATCCTCAACAGGATGAAGTGCAGATCGAATACTCGGACAGATCGACACCAGGTTCTTTCGCTGATGATGAAGATGCCCAAGGCGACGAGACGCTCGAGAATGACATGTACCAAGAAGACATCGTGATCACTGATCTTGAAGAGGGTGGGGTTGAAGAGCGCTCTGAAGGCGAGGAGGATGAAGCCGAATACGAAGACGAAGAGATGCAGGACGAGAGTCAATTCCCCGATGTTGGAGAGCAAGACGAGATATATGCGGATGACGATGCTGTCGACGAGGACTTCACTTCTAGGGTAAATCATGATACCTTTGATGATGATGGAGAGACCGGAGACATCGAGGAGGATGAAGAAGAAGAGGATGGTGACAACCCAGAGGATCGAGCGCTGAGCCAACCACTGTACGACTCCGCTGTTCATCATGATTATTCCCCAGCTCCACACGCCCAAGCAGAATACAATAATTATAGTCCAAAACCAACACAACCATTCCTTTATCAAGTGGATTCATCCGGGGCTATCGTGCTTTCAAGTGACAGTGAAGACGGCGGTGATGAACAGATGGAGGGAGCTGAGGAGATGAAGGAAACCTATACTACACACCATGATTATCAGCACGACATGGACGCACGTGAAGCTACCGAGGACTATCCCAACGACGCTTCGAGTGAGGTGGATGAGATAGAGGACTATGATGGCGAAGTTGTGGAGGACATCCAAGGTGAGGAAGTTGCAATAGGTAAGTTCCATTCTATCAGTATACCCACATACTTATTGAGCTATAATTTGTCTAGGTGTTGAGAGCACAATCTTAGCTCAGTCTGTGATTAACGCCGAACCACCCGTTGAGGCACCAATCCAGGACCTGCATGCCTTGAGTCAGGAGATCCTCCAGCAATTCAACGAGGAGTCCCAAGGACTCGCTATGGATCAGCATTCATTAATTCCTTCGACCACCTCCTATGAAGAAACATACACCAGCATTCCTGCTGCCGATGCCGACTCCATCCATCGATTCAGCGAGGTCGTGGCGTCAGCTCTAAGCGTTTTGGAGATGGTCAATCAGCAAGTACAACCGCTTGACTTCCAGGTGGCTGGAAATACCGATCTATACCAGCAATCGGGTATGTGCAGATACTTAGTTCATAACTGTTGCCTAATTATTTACGTGTACCTACAGCACTCCCAGAGTTGCCTATACTCCCCAACACATCAGAATTCTCAACTCATGGTACGTATGTGTTCTTAAGTTTGCTATGACATACTCAGGATGTATTGAAGCAGATCACCTCGCCATTTTCCACCAACTCCCAACACTTGATCCCCACCTCTCCTTCTTCGCCGAATCTACTGTCCCGTTACAACCCGAGATTTCATCCACGCCTCATGAGATCATTGATGTTGACACGCTGGAGGACCATGATGAAGCTGCCGCAGCCCCAATTGCTCAAGTCCCTAGTGCAGTGACGCAATCAGATGAACCAGAACCCGTCAGTGATCTGGTGCAAACAGAGCAGCAAGGCCCTCCAACGATCGATCCTGGAAGTGGAGCAGGATATGAGTCTGACAATGACGACGTGCAGGAAATCCCAATTTCTCAAAAGACGGCTCAACGACCTCTGGAGGAAGATCCTAACCTGGATTCCATGGTTGAAGAACTTCCGGAGGAGGATGAAGTCATTGACGAAAGGGTACGGAGCGCTGCGCTCGATGGTACGCTTCATCCAGATATCCAGGCCTTCACGGATATTGCTATACCAGACGATTCAAACAAGGTCGAAAACTCCGAGGCGGAAGATTCAGTCAATCAGGAAGTTGATGATGGATACGTTGCCGGCCCAGAGAGTGACGGGCGAGATACGGGAGAGGTTATACCATCGGAAAACACGACTCAAGATGAAGCTAGGATGCCCATTCCTCAGCATGCCGATCATGATGCTGTTGTTACCGAAGCAGAGGTGGAGGATTCTGATGATGCTAATGGAGAAGCTATCCCTGAATCTGCGGATTACCAAGAGATCTCAGAACTGAGCTCTCTATCTCCGGAACCTCTTGATGGCGAGGAGAACATTGTTCAGTCCGAAATGGATGTCGAAATGGACAACGAAAGCTTCGAAGTGCTATCTGACTTGCACCAGGATGATGCCAAAACTCGTGATACATCTGATCCCCCTGCAGATGATATCAAGCGTTCTTCACCCAATATTGCACCACCTCAAGAGGCGGAACAACAATCGCAGATTGAGATAGCTGAAGATGAGAGCAGTGACGATCCCTTCAAGCACATGGGAACCGGGGCTGATGGAGTAGGGGGCGAAGTGGAGGTGGATGAGACGTCCGATCCAGCTGAAGAAACTTCATCTTCGGGCTTGGAACTTTCAGGTGGCCCCTTGCAACAAGTCGATGAGGCCGAGTACGACGATAGGATGGATGAAACCGGGCCAGAAGATCATGCGCAAGAGCAGCTGTCGTCGGCAGATGCGCATGAGTATGACGATAATGAGGAGATTGAAGAGAACGGCCCTGTCTCCAAGACAGAAGTTGAAGAATCAGAACTGGATCTGTCAATGTTGTCGGAAGACGGTGTAGATCAGCCCGAGGAGCCAGAGGCAAACGTTGAAGAGTTGAAGGAAACCAACAAGGAGAACGATAGAGCCGATATTGCAGATGACGAAAGCGCCCTTGGTTCGCCGTTGACCGAATTGATGGAACCTGATGACGATGGGTACGTGTCTTGAAGCTGCCTCTGATATATGATCCACTAACACACTTTGCCCATAGTGGTGTTCCTTCAACTAATGGAATCGCATCACCTGTGAAATCACCACTACCGACCTCACCACCACCTCCCGAGACTAGGACCCTTCCACCTTTGGACACGAATACGGTTGATCATGCAGGGAACAATGATGAAGATGATGATGCCTCGTTCGTTTCCTCTATGTTATCTCCGACAGATTCCCCTACGCCGTCTGTGGTGCCACCTGGCATTGATATCTATCGACACTTCCACAAAAGCGGTCCAGCGAATGCACCTAATGGACACAATCAGTCGGACGGCCCTGTACTCTACCCTCCCCTGAGTACTGACACAAATGGCCACATTAGGCATTCACGCAGCTCTGTCACATCTAATCCTAACACTCCCGTCACAAGATCCAACTGTCGCTTCCACAAGATATCAATTCCGGCTACCGTTGACTATGCGGAAGATAGCAAAGGGGATAACGCCTCACTCACCAAGCCGAAGCCTCCTCTATATTTCATTGTGCCCGGTTGTGCACTGAGTGCTCGCGATGTGATGAAGGCGGAAGGAATAGAGGACTGTGGGGAAGCAACTCGACAAGAGAATGAAACCAAAGTTTACGACCTGGACTTCGTTGACCTCTATGTTCTTGGCACCCTGCGGAAGTTAGTCGGCTTGGACCTCCTGAATGAGGGACAGTGTGCATATCTGCCAACAATAGAGGAACTCAAGGCCCTCAGAGCCCAAGAGGACTACTGGTCACCCCGCAAGCGAGCAGCACTCTCAACCTCACAATCTCTTGCTGGACCGTCCCGTCCCAGAAAGAGGAAAGTGAGGCAATCCGCTTCTCTTTTTGTCGAACCTCGGAGCAAATTGAAGGAAGAGCTAAAGGAAGAGGATGCACAAAGTTCAGCCAGAGCAGAGTCATCCAATCTGTCGTCACCGCCTTCGACAGACAAAGATGATAGCGAATCTGAAGCAACCTCGCCTTCAAAGTCATTATCCCTACGACCTCCTGTATCTCAAGCGTCTACATCCTCGTTGTCGACGGCAGGTCAACATCGTTCCCGGAGGTCGAAGACAAAGGGTATTCGGAACGGCGACAAAGCTTATCAACCGTCGGGTGATACTGAAAGTGACAAAGAGTCGGACCGGGAAGACCGTACTCGTCGGCGTAGAAAGCGCACTAAGAGGAGTTCGGTAGCCTCAGAGAAGCAGCCAGGGGCAAACGGCAATTCACCAGCAAAGGATCAGCAAGTACAATCCTCCCCACGAAAGAATCGTCTCTCTGATACCGAAGTACCAGATTCTGCGGGCAGAAATACGGATCAGAAGCTCTCAGGAAACAATTCCGCGATGACACCTCTTCAAAGGGAGAGATTAAAGAGGAAAAGCACTCGAGATGCTGGTTCTCTTGCACACCGACCGGCCAGGGATGCGGAGTCTTCGGAAGAGGAGCACTACGAGCCCAGTGGGAAGCGTCGTAAAAAGCGGAGACGAAACGGTTCTGCTCCGGGAAAGAATCGTATGGAGATCGACCAAGATGTAGCAGATAGTCAGCCGAAGTCGCCAGCTTTGAGCCCTACACCCTCAGCCACGTCTCTCCCCAAAAAAATGGAAGTTGAAGTGCTCATACCTCGTCAATACGGTCATTCCCGGGATGCAGTCGAAGACACTGGAAAAAATGTTTAATTGATGTATGGCAGCACGTCCGTATACTATGAGGCCGCAAGTTTTTGATATCAGCAGCTTGATTCGTTCTTTACTTAATTGATGCATGTATTGGCACAGTGTATACGTTGCATATTTGATGTTCCTGAGATGACAAGAAGGTTGGATTCATGAGTGATGTTGTCACGATTAGCGTTGAAGTTGTCACGGCGATTACAAATTTCCGATTTCAAGACTATTGCCACCTTCCAAGTACAGCCACCGACAAATGCATTGATATGGTTATCTAGATAGAAAAGAAGTGGCAACAACACGACACTGCCCCTGGATCTGCCGCGTCTGCCGCGCGCGAAGATTCGGCGGTCTAATCTCCAATCCGATGATCCCTTGCACAGCCACTCTACCACTCGAAGGAGATATAAACTAACCATCATCACATCGTCAGATCCACATCACACGATCGCTTTTTGATATAAGTATGGCCTACAACGCATATGGAGGACAACAGGGTGGATATGGGCAGCAAGGTGGATACAGTGGTGAGCACGAGTCACAATCTATAGCCCATCGGTTCCAAACCGCTAACGATCACCGCCATCCCCTTCATGTAAGCAGGTGGTGGTGGTGGTGGTAGTGGTGGTGGATATCAACCCGGAGGCTTCGCAGCCGTTCCTCAAGGACCTCCTCCAGGTGCCGATCCCCAACTCTGGTGAGCAAATCCTCTCCCAACCGTTTCATAGTATTGCCACTGGATCCACTGACATCCGCCATCGTGATTAGGTCATGGTTTTCAGCAGTCGACTCTGACAGAAGTGGGGCCATCTCTCCTCCTGAGCTTCAGCAAGCCCTGGTAAATGGCGACTGGTCTCGTAGGTGCACCGCGTTGAGCCTGATTGTTCACGTTCTAATCCAACGGATTGCAGCTTTCGACTTGGATACGGTCAAATTGCTGATGAGCATCTTTGATTCCGATCGAAGTGGGCATATCGGCTTTAATGAGTTCGTTGGTTTGTGGAAATATGTCAAGGATTGGCAAGGGGTGAGTCGAAGTGGCAGGGGCTGACATGCTTGTGCTAACACGCTGTGATCAGATATTCCGCCACTTTGACCAAGATCGCTCCGGCTCTATTGATGGCAACGAGCTTGAAAACGCACTGAGTCAATTTGGATACAAACTTTCTCCAGAGTTGCTTCACCTTCTTCAGAGCAAGTATGGTAAGTTCCCGTATCATCGTACCGCTATTTTACTATAGGTTCTCATCTATCTCTCGCACCCACGAGATGTTAAAGCTTCAATTGGTCGTGCCGGCGGTCCCAATGGTATCACATTCGATAGGTTAGTCTCTCTACTTTGTCAGTAGATCGTTTTGGCTTAAAGCATCGTAGATTTGTCCGTTGCTGCGTGGTGATCAAGAACTTAACGGAGACGTTCCAGAGACTAGACACGAATAGAAATGGCGTAATACAGCTCAATTACGACACTTTCATGAAGGTCATTCTTAGTGCACCTTAGATTTGTGGATTTGTGTCAATAGCCTTTCCTTGTAAACCTGCTTCTAACTCATGCATGTTAAATCTCCTATATTTCTGCAATATACGAATATGATGGATACATAATATCCAGCATCTCGTTGTTTAAAAACCCTTGTAGACGACATTACAGACAACTGTGCGTTATTCGTCCTTGATAAAGTGTAGGGTGGGTGTAAGTAGTGACTCTCAACCGTAGTCGTCAATCTCACCATTTCTTCATCCTCTCCGGAGGGTAGGTCAAGGATACTCATTAGAGTGAGCTCTATTGATATGTTGTCCTTGACAATGTCTAGGAATCCGTCTGGTTTATCACCCTGGCTGATTCGACCTTTCTGAGATTTTTGGAATGCGAAAGCCTTGTTGTCCCCTCCATCCATTCGGAGAAATACAACGCCCCTCCCACACGCTCCGATTCCATAAAGCTCCTTTGTCTTGTATGCATCCATATAGCGACCTAACTGTAGTCTGATATCCTTGATTGCCCCTACCTGCCCTCTCTCTCGCTTGCCTTCGAGAATGATGACTGGTTGCTCGTTCACCTCTAAAGCCTCCTCTCCAACGTGTGCCTCAAAGACTATCAAGTCCATCCTGCCGCTTTTGTCGGATGTGCGCATCTCGGGGTAAACCAGGAATTTTCTTGCACTTTTTCCTAGATAGTGCTGCAGAATGAAGTTCCAAACCCCATTAACGATGGCCTCCTCCTCCATCTTCTTCTCCACAAATTTTTCAAATTTCTGTAGTCCAGAATCTCCTACGAGAGCGTGGATGTAGCTGGCGTAAGTGGTTTGCATTGCGATGAAGTTCGTTTGGTAGCGGTACGGTGGATTGATCAGCGATGCAGAACTCTAGCAGAAAACATCTTGACCGCCTTTTATCGGTCGGTGTCATATACTGATATCATTTAGTTTAGGCGTGGTCGACGAACTTAGTTTTCGCCGGTATTCACAGGCTGCTATAAGGCGGTCTGGAGATTCACATTGCCAACATCGGGCCGATGTCTTGTTAACTAACGGCCATCGGGTATAGAAGTAGCCAGTACGGCATCTGCTCAGGCAATATATGTTTTGCAGGTGGCCTCCGATCATGCAGGTAGTCGCTCGGACGCGAAGTCTCGCACGTAGTATCATGCCGTCGAATTATCACCTCAGCGAGTAGCACTATCCGCCATATGCGAATTAGAAAATGATGTTTACCTTCTGTGTACTTATAAGTAGGAGAACGTATGACATGAATTAGGCTCGACGAATCCAGATGATGGTGTTGATTTAAAACGCAGCGCTCTGATTATGAAGTAAGAGGTAGCCAAACGACGTACACAGGGCAACTTAACGATAGGGAACCAGTGCAACTGTCCACGCTGCTATTTTCACGCCCCGCTGAGCTATTGACGACTTTCATCAATCTGTCAGCCGTGTTATCGACCCAATGCATAGACAGAATGCAAACCCCGTACGGTAGCTGAGAAGAACAAGAAATGTTACTGCCTCAATGCAGCCACTGCGGCCTCTCTCTCCCTTTCTAGCTGAATGGCGCGCTCCCTTGCTCTCCCCTCCTCTTCTCGTCTGGCAACCAACCGGGTTCGCGCATAAACCAACATCCCTACGATGACGCATAATACAGCCACCAAAATCATATCGTCAAGTAATTCATCCCGGTCATCAAGTGGTTGTCGTCTTCCTGGACCGCCAATAGCAGCGTCAAAGTAATCTTCAGGGCCAAACCCTCCTTCTGCGTCGTGTTCCGCCCTCTCCCTTTCCAGTTCTTCGCGCCTCTTCTCTCGCGCCCATTGGACCGAGTCGTCCTCCTACCGATTGTTCGAGTCAGTCAACGTCGACGACAGATTGAAACAAAGGGCTTACATCTAAATAGGTCGAGTCCAAATCGACGTCTCCATCACGTCCATCAATTTCCCGTTTTTTACCACCCCAGCTCTTTTTCCACGCTTTCCCCAAATACCAATGGTCTTCAGAATCCTCACTGCTGTCCCACAGGGTCAGCCCTTTTTGAGTTCCGCCCGTGAGCGTATACCAGTAACTGCGCAGGTGCAGTTTGATTAGGGACAAGAGAACAGGAAGTTTGGCATCTGAGTTTGTCTCCAATGCGTTGTCATAATAACGTTTGGCAAGGTGGAAATCCTGTTTAGGAGGAGGTAGTAATGAACATTTGTTCATAATGGATATGAAAAGTGGGCTTACTTGTTCAACTCCGACTCCATTTTCGTACATCCATCCAAGATTCCACATCGCTAGAGCACTGACTTGACTTTCGTGTGCAGAGTGATAATACCCAGCTGCTTTTGCCCATCTGACCTCCTGGCTTTCGTTGGCCACACCCAACCCATGGTAATAGTAGTCGCCCACTTTGACCAGGGCATCTACATTACGTTGGTTAGCCGATCGAATCCACTGTGTCAAGGCCAAGCGGGCGGTTTCATTTGAAGGCCTCGAGGCGAAACGAGTATACCTCAATGCGCTCTTGTCTGAGGAGTGGTAAGCCTTCCAGTAGTTCTGGGAGTGAGGGAATAACGGACCTTGATCTAGCAAATACGCTAGATTATTTTGAGCAATCTCATTTCCAGCCTCAGCGGCTATCCACCATCTGAGTTTGGCGCCCTCCTTCTCCAGATCCCTCACAAGGGGGTCAGTTTTTCTACCTTTGTTGCTTCTCAACTCGTTATAGTCCCACAGCTGTTCCGCATCTCCCATGAAATTTTCGAGCCATGAGCCTCTCTCTGCGACAAGCTTGTAATATGACAGCGCCGTACTGCAGTATCCATATCGAATGGTTTCGGGAGTCTTTGGATCATGTGCGTGGTTGGAGTGCATCTCAGCCAGATAGTAGTAAGCTTCGTAAGGAGAACCATGACGTGTGGCACTCTCGAAGTAGGTCGATGCAGTGGAGTAGTCACCGAGTTCTATGAAAAGAAGATATCAGAGATTTTGCTAATGGACCAGCTGCGGAAGGTTTTACCATAGTAGTGCTTCCCAAGTTGTACCTCTGCTTCAGCGAGGTCTCGTCCAGCAGCACTCAAGAAAAATTGAAGTGCCTTTTTGAGATCAATTTGGCCATCCACCAATCCGTCTCTCCAAATCAGTCCAAGACCCATTGCACTCTCCTTATCTTTATAAGCGACACCCCTTTGAAACCACATCTTGGCTATCTTGGCATCCTGTTTCACACCTTCTCCTCTGAGATACATTCGCCCCAAATAACCGGCAGCCAATGCTGCGGTAGCCAATGTGTCATGATCGACTTTCTCGACTTGGAAGGCAAGAGGGCTTTTGATGTTGTGCCGGGGCCAGACTTTGCGAGTGATATCGAAAAAGTAGGAGCGTGCTTTGTAGAAGTCTCTTTTGATAGCTCCAACTCCTTCAGCACCGGATGCCGCACCACCAGGAACGGCATAGACACTGCCATGATAATAGATTTTTCCAAGTCGATAGGCGAAATCTACTTGACCCCGGTCGGCGTGATACTGATACAGGGTTGATACTATTAATTAAACATGAGGAACGGAGATGAGAAGTGAACGAACCTGATAAAACTCCATCACGTCCTCCCAAGTCTCTCCAGCAGCTCGAGCAAAACCAGCTTTTACAGCAGCCCGATCAGCATTCCGTCCCGTTGATGCTACACTAGCACCAGGGCCGTATACACCACCATAAAGATCTGAGAGTCGAGTATTTGTTAGAGGAAGCGTTCGTCCACCAGGCGGTCCAGAGAGGAAATAATCCATCGCTTTTCACCGTCATTAATAAAAGGGTTGTAAATAAATGTGTGAGAACTAGCTCACAGGTTTCTGCTGCTTTCTCGTACCAGCCAAGAGCAGTCATACAGTCTTCATTAACCCCGATTCCAGCCCAATGCCGGTACCCAAGAGCCATCTGCGATGTCTGACTCCCAGACAAAGCACCAAAGGTGTAATGAAGCAAAGCCTGGAAGAAGTGAGTGTAAGAGAGCTATTTGCTCGGTTGCAAAGCGTGCTACTGACCTGTGACTGATCAACGTCAACAACATTAGCATACCCCGTGGCGTAGAAAAACGCGACCGCAGCTTGAGAAGTTGCGTTGCCAGTGATGTCGGCATGCTTTGAGAAGTATTTGAAAGATTTCGCGGGATCTACAGGGATTAAAGGACTTGGAGGAAACTAGAAATGGCGAAATACAGTTCAATAAGCAGTGTGCGAATAAGTAGTAGAGACATACCAAGGATACATCAGCCAATATATACATGGCATCCTCATGGCCTAGTTCGGAAGCGCGTTCTAAGAGTTCAATGGTCTTGAAAGCTCTCCGCCGTAGTTCTTCCTTCCTTCTCCCACTCGGAGCAGCTCCTCCACTAAGGGTGCCAGTAAGTAGGTTTGGTAGCCATGAAAGGATTGGTAATTTGGATGCAATCCGAAGCACTGAGGATAGAGGACCAGCAGTGCTTCGTTCATTAGTGAGCGAGTTTAGATATCCAGGCTTGTAGGCGGAGGGATGCGGACTGGCATGTGATGGAGGTAGAGTGCAAAGATATTCAATGCCTCGTAAGGCTTGCATGTAGAACCGACTCGCTTCCGAATCGAGCTAAGGGTGGAAGAATGATAAGAGAGATAGAAGATTCTCAGTAAATTGCACTCTCACCGGATCATCGGCATTCTTGAGCACTTTCTGCCCGTTGGTGACTGAATCCTTTAATGGTGCGTCATTGGCAGAATCCGTCGATGCCTGCGTGACGAGTAACGCGGACGACGCCCACAAAAGGCTTAAAGAGAGAACAAGCGACTTCCCTCTATTACAGTCCCTTCTCCGCATGTCTGGCGTCTGTCGCCTTTGTCGATTTGAATGGTGGGTGAAGTGTAGCACTTTCCTTCGGTCCACGAATGAATTGAACACGTCAACTCCGTTATGTCCGTATCACGTAAGGTCAACGTCTCATGTCACACTTGTCGTCACATAGATGGAATAGAATGTCAGCTGGTTAGCAACTCTAACCTTGTCCGCTAATAGGGGTACAAACTACGCCCTCGCTGATCTTCGGCCTATCATTCAAGCTTATATTTCACTCTCTCACTGGCTCATTCACTATCAACCATCACGTGCATGAATCTTAAACGCCTCTCACTCCTGAAAATCACCCTCAGCCTTAATTTTACCTCATTCCTGTGTGGAATCACGCGCAGCCACCTCATGCTCCGTCATGCTTTTGAGTATCCTGCACGTTTCACAGTCTGAGCGGAGTTGCAATTGTTCGTACATATAACCCTCTAAAAGGTCCGAAAACATAGCCACCTATTGTCCCCTTTCCCCCCTTTAATTCTGATTTGCCACCGTCATCTTCCACTTCTTTTTCCTTGTACACCCTATCACTGAAGAACAATGCTGAACAGAATAGCCTCCGCCTCGGCTTTGACTTCGGCTTCAATGCCTAAAGCCCCATTCACCATTGATGAGAAACTGATTAAAGCAGCCAAGAACCGCATCCTGTATGGGCACTTTGGTAAGGTCTCATATGCGAGGCTTTCTGTAAGGCTCACATCTGGGACATGTCGGAAGCTTCATATATCCAAGCTGACAATATCGCTTTAGCACGAGGGTCCATGCCAACACCATCAATGACGTGTGGCGACTATTCCAACCTCCACCGCAGGGGCCTAGTGAGCAGGATTAATTATAAGTTTTGTGTTTCAATCCTGAGTGCCTATTTAATATTGTATCAGCCATCACCGCCGCCAAGAGACGAGCCGTCATAGTACGTTTTGTTTGGAAGAGGGAATTGACAATATGCTAAGTGCACCCCAGATCGCCATCCAATACCAACAAAATCACTACTTCAAATCCGGAAAATCCATGTTTTTACCCGGTTCACACAACGATGCCGAAAACATGAGGCGCATCCTCATTGGTGAGTTGTTTTAGTTATTCGTTTTCTAGAAAATCAGCTGATTTCCAGGACGTCGTGACTCGCCCCTTGTTATTACAAAACAAGAACTTTACCACTACAAGGAGAAGAACATCAAACTTCTTTGGGATCGACCAGGCGCTTCCATTGATGAATGGCCAACTGGTGAAAATATAGTGAGCGCTTTTGTGCCGAATCCCTTCCGCCGCTTGCTGACGTAGTGATCCAGAAAAAAGCCATGAAATGGCTGACAGAGGGGCTTCGACCTGGCGACCAAAGATTCCTTTACTGTATGTCTGAACACATTTCCACATGCTCCACGCGTGAACAACCCTTTCTTCAGGTGCAGGTCATGGTCATCGCTATGAAGGGGAAGAGGATGTATTTCATCAAGGTACTTGGTAATCTTCCTGAATGGTAGTGATCATACTGACTGCTCCGAAGCTCTGATCCCTGTGGATTGGAAGGTAGAGGCAATGCTTCGCGACGAAGTCAGTAGACCCTATATTAAGATTATAAATTATCTAATCCACCATCACGATAGGATTGGAGCGAGTGTTTGACAAACAGGATTGTTAGAGGGGCTAAGCTTACAGTACGTCTTCATCATCTCGTTGACTGTCTACCCTTTCCTGATCGCACTTTATATAGATATGCTTAGATGTAAGTTAACCTCAATCACTGATCAGGCTTGCTCCTAACCATCCGGCTACCTCTATAGCGTTGCTTTGCTGGTAATGCATTTGGTACGTAACGATGTCTGGCGAAAGTGATTAACAACTAAGTTTTCCATTCCCATTTTAAAGACCTACCAGTTGTGTATGAACTGGATGAGGAAGGAGAATTGATCATCCAGCCCATGGAGCAAAATGGAAACATAAATAATTACAGGCGGCATCGTGAATGGGCTGGCAAGATTGTAAGTGGTTTATCGGTCCTAATCAGTGAAAGAAAATGCTGATATCGTGTATAGCTCTGCTTCAGCGCCACTCGTGCTAATCAGAATGCACAAGAAATCGCCGTAGGTGCCAGCAATGTTCATCGTGGCGCCGCGTCATATCTCCTGACAGAGTACTTGCGTACGTCCTGGAGTATTAAATCAGAAAGTTAACTATCAACTGACATTCACTTTACCCACTTTACCATGCAATGCATTCAAAGGCTACGAACGCTCTCCGAGGGTCAGCGACATATACCACTTTATGCGTGAACACTTGCAGGAGCGACAGCATGTTATGGTGAATTTCTCAATGTTAGTCATACTGAGCTATCCTGACTTTGTTCCCTCCAGATAAGCTCCACCCATATTGGAGATGACCCCACATTTGCCCCCTGAACCCAGACCGATATTCCTTCGACTTCTGTGACCATCATAGGAGGGATTTACGGCACCGTTGCAGGGATCTCCATCGCCGCCATAATTCTGGCAGGACGCTCGGTCACCAATCGCTGTACATCACCTTGAATTCGGGCAGGCGAATCGCTTCATCCTATGCTTTATTCGGATTCACAGTCTATTAACGTGAAGCGCTGTCTCCCCTTCCCAACTCGATTAATTTAACTGCGGCTGACCGAAACTGAACCCCAGCATTTCATTCCATTGAAATTGGCGGTATTCTCCTTTCCGGTTCGCCGTGGTAATTATACTGCCTTGTTAGGCAACATCCCCCTAGTCTAGGTTTCTGAGGGTACCGTATGAACATGTATGTTGATTATGACTATGAATGTCTTGATGTTACCATATCGCACGTGCGGACTTGGGGAGCAATACATGTGTGTGTTTCCAAGTGCAGGAGGATCTCAACGGACACTGTCAAGTGGGTGTCCGTGGACCTATTCTCAGGTTTGCCAACGACTGATCTTATCCATCAAATGCCCACTGTATCTGCTTATATGCAACGTAGGAGGTGGAAATACAAGTTAATCGAATGTTTCAATTACGTTGACAACCATTTGTTTGAATTGGACCTCCGCTCATTCCACGTCGTGAGATCGCCTGTATGCAGTACTGCCTCCTCTGACACACCCCATCCATCAACCATGCTCACGCGCTTCACCAGATTCTTTATTGTTGTTGCATTGGTCCTCATCGTAAGTAAAAGGCGCTCAAATTTGTTATTATCTTCTGAAATCAGCACCAATGCTTATCATTGTTTACAGGCCCTGACGTCGGTTGTCGTTCTTCAACCGCCTATTAAAGTGTACTTGGATCCATGGACAGGTAATACATATGGTGGAGACGGCGATCACCAGGAATTATTTCCCATCTTGGAAAAGGGTAGCGAACGCGGTGGCGTGATTATGCCGAAGCTAGGAAATGCAACAGCAAAGGCTGAGCTAGGGAAGGCAACTTGGAAATTGCTGTAAGCTTATACTAGATTGAATATACAGTCTGCTCTAACCCTGGCACTGTAGGCATACTATCACACTCCGATATCCTGATGTGAGTTTTAGCAAGGCCACGCTCCCCCTTGCGAGGGATCTGAAAAGTGAATATGTAGAATCCGACACCGGACGAAAGACAGGCCCTCAGCAGTTATTTCTACTTATTTTCTCGCCTATACCCTTGCGGAGAATGCGCCAAAGAGTTTCAAATGTTGCTGAAAGAAAACCCTCCGCAGGTGAGGGACGTTTTCCTGTTAAATACGGTCGTTTCCTGAGCCCCATAAACTCCCAGACATCATCTCGAAAGGCGGCCTCACTATGGTACGTCTTACACGTATTAATCACCGCATGTGGCTGACATGCATTTTACAAGGCTGTGTTATGTGCACAATCTTGTAAACGATCGTTTAAAAAAGCCGCAATTTGACTGCAATCTGTTAGATTCAACGTATGACTGCGGATGTGGCGATCCTAACACATCAAGTCAAGCCATTAATCCTTCATCAATGAAAGATGACATTACCAATTTGGACATGATTCATGGTGGATGATTTCTGATTTCTGGAAGATACCCGCGGTTAGGTTGTAGATCGTAGAACAATCAAACATCACCCTGGTTTACTGTTTGTCTCCGTCATATGACGAACATCATAGTTTTACTCCTGAACGAGCTTCTGCGCAGTCACGCAGTTGAAACCGCTGTCGGGTTATCTTCCAACCATGATAGTTGTGGATGATCCATCCTCACCAACGAAATTAACCCAGGAGACTCTCCACTCACCAAACGCGATGAGTTCAAGCACATTACCCACAACTAGTCTTCCTCCACCTTCGTACCAAAATAGCACCGCATTACTTCGTTCAGGAGCACCTGATGGACCACAACAGCAGCCTGTTGAGCCAGCAGGAAGGAGATTTATCAAAGCTTTTGGTGTGGCACTGCTGGTATATGCCCTGTTGTCGCTCGTTATAGGCACCTTGCTTACCCCTCCTAGTCGTCACTTTGAATGGGTCAGGCCTCAATTTCTATGAATTTTAAATTTATCTCATTTAATGACTATTGGTACAGGGACCACCGCCTCAACCTCATGCTGATGACGGCAGTCCCGTTGTTTGCAATCTTCCCTGGGAAAAGCCGAGCGACGATCCAGCTCTATCATCCCCATTCAATCCCATATATGTGCCCTGGGATACAGATGACCTTCCATCGGGATCAGAACTCGAAACCTTTGTTTTTCCTCCATACAGCTCTCGCATGACCATGGAATTGGATTCTGAAGCGCCTCTTCTGTATTTCCTGGCCAGAGGCTCGCTAGCTTGGGGCAAGATCCGAATCTTGACAGAAGAAGTGGCGCGAAAAAGTGAATCAAACCCGAAGGTCCGAATTGACATCGATGTGCGATATTGGTCGTTAATCGCAAGGAATCGCGCGAACATATGCATCCTGAGTAAGGATGAAGGTGCTCAAGGCGTAGGAATTTATGTGAGCTTACGATATACTAAAGTAGAGTGAAAGATCACATCTTGAACCCTTATTCTTTAGACACCGCAACGATGGCCTCATAAATTTGACGACGTCGAAAAGCTGCTATTCACAATTACTGTAACGATCCCAATCTCTGGAGGTAGGAATTCCTTTGACTTCGGGTATATATATGAACACTCACACCCAAGTAAACAGTAACACCCATCCCACTCTCATCACTGGAAACTTATTTACCATTATTCAAACACGAGATTGGCAATCTCGATGGGAAGGTTACATTTTCTTCTCTGAACCTAAAGGCTTCGAATGCAGTTGTGGTAGCACAGGCAAGTGCTTTGGATGCCATTCTCATCACTGTTTTAACAGATCTTTGGCGACAGTCTCTTCAAGTCAATCACCTCGTGATTCAAACAAGTAACGCTCCCATTTCGGGGTTTTTCAATGTGACCGATCTTATCACATTATCGACCTCCAATGGCGCAATTGATGTGGGTTGTGTTAAATACTTGATCCAGTACAATTTCTGAAATCTATGTCAGGCGGATGTCGATCTTCGCAGTGAGGACCAACATAGTCCGACAGAGTTGAATTTCAGAACATCGAATGCGTAAGCAGTTGTTGCTCGTTACGCAACTAACAATACTGACCGCGTCATACCAGACGGATCAGCACGGCAGTCGCCCTACACTCTACAAAAAATTCTCGTCTGCAGTCTAGGGGAGGCTGGTTCAATCTACGTGTGGTGCGGCAGCTCACCGAACGCTCATTGTATGAAGTCTTCTAACACGCCGATTATTCCTCAGAGCACTTCGAATGGCAGGCTTAACGTCACAGTTCCCACCGCACCCATTACTTCACATTTGAACATTGTCGCATCTACAACAAATGGTGGATCCTTGGTCGACTTACCCTCAGCATTCGAAGGATCGTTCGCTCTTTCTACCTCAAATGGCGCGTTGAATGTCGCAGACGAAGATCCCGAGGATCCGACTGGCCAAGGGCTGAAAAGGTCCATCGAGCTTGATAGGGTGGTGCGAGGCCATGTCTCAGGAAGAGTATGGTGGGGAGATGCAAAGGATCACAGGGAGCTTGGTACGGTGAGGGTCCGAACTACTAACGGTGATAATATTCTTCGGCTATGAGGTGCCTATAACAATAAACCCTATCATTCTCCTGAATGTGACTCAACGGTAGCTCGAGTTTGTACCTAGTATATCTTTCAACAACCTGATGACGTCAACAACGTCCTATCAAGCCCCACCCAACACACCTCTGACCTGTGTATCCAACTCCACTCCTTATTGTCCCACGGGACATGTGAGGCCCCACTGGAGCTGAAGTCCCCACCTCTGCTTCGTCACCGTTTCAAGCAACTATGGAGCTCTCACCTCTACTTCGTCACCGTTTCAAGCAACTATGGAGCTCTCTGGCTCGCTGGTCTATTTATACGAACCTGAGTTCCCCTTGAGCCTCAACACCATCACTACTACCAAACTCACTCACCCACTTCCAAGTTTAAATCGCAATATCAATGGCACCCAGTAAAGTCAAGGGAAAGACCAACTCGATTGCCGGTACTATTCAAGTAAGTTCCTGATTTCAATCCTCCACCGTAAACCATTTGCTCAAGTCATAATCCTTGCAGTCCCGTGTCGGCGGATTCTTCGGCATGCGTAACTACGCCGCTAATGGGCGTGATAAACACATGCACGGAGAGGCAGAATACAAAGCTGCCAAAGTGAAAGGACATGCATCGGTGAGTTCAAGAGCCTCCATAGCAATTCCGTACATGTACTGATGGTGATTGTTAGGGCACCGGTGATCGCATTTCCGGAAAGAAGGACTCCATTCTTGGTGGAATCACCGGTAACAGGTGCGTGATGTTGTCCTATGCATTCTTTTCGACCGTTGGAGCTAAGGAACCTGTTACAGAACCCGACAAGCTCGCGGAAATGCCCGTAACGATAGAGGCAGTGCTAAGCAAAGCTGGAATCACTAAATTCCTCCTATATCCATGTCTATGATACCTCCACTGTAGTCGTAATTTCTGTTATAGTCGTACATCCCATAATGTTTCATAGGAGTTAATTGGTTCATCAAAGTGTTCTGTAAGTGCATGTCTTCGGCCTCGGGTTCATCTTCGCACCGGTGCACTGTCACGTGCATGGTCTGAGAATTGTTCAACGTTTCCGTCACCGTTCGCTGTTCACTCTCATCGTTAGAAATCAAAGTCACTCGACAATGTCTGATTCACTCGTACATGCTGTCGCCGGTGGAGCTGGTGGTGTGGTGGCGATGACACTTACATAGTACGAATTATAGACAAAGTTTCGCAATTTTTGGCGTTCTTGTTATTGAAGTTTTCTCACTTGTAGTCCTCTAATTTTCCTTTCAACAAGGTCCGCGGTGGAAACTAAGAAAAGTAACAAGAAGGCTTATGAAGCAATAATCGACGTCATCAAGAAAGAAGGGATGCTAGGAATGTACTCAGGTCTCACATCCTCCCTACTTGGGATCGCGGTCACCAACTTTGTATATTATGGATTCTACGAGAAGTCCCGGGAGGTGTGAGTTAAAGCATATGCACATAGCATCTCGACTGAGTGGATATACTGACTACTTGCTTCGTAATGAAGTATTTTGCGTTCCCGTCCTGGAAAGGGACTTAGTACTCCTGAATCTATGCTTGCAGGTCTATTGGCAGGTTAGCAAACATGAGCGGATATATCATCTCAGTCATCATGAATTACTCTCATTTTAGGATCAGCAACGAGTGTTATATCTAACCCCCTCTGGGTAGTCCAGGTTGGGATTGTACCATCCGAAATACAAACATCCGTTACTTACAGTCGCAACTAGACAACCCAGGCCGTTCACACCGCTTCGTCTGATGATTCAAAATCCTCACAATTAGGCTTCATTCAAAGTATCAAACATATCCTGAAGACTGGAGGTTTGGCCGCATTCTGGCGCGGAATTGGTCCAGCTCTCATCCTGGTGATCAACCCTATCATCCAGGTGGGCAAACACCATCCTCTGTAGCAATGAACGCAAAACTGAACACCCCCCCCCCCGTTTTTTTTTACCCAGTACACTGTATTTGAGCAACTGAAGAATATCTTGTTGAAAAAGAGAACCGCAAAGCTGAGAGCTGCCGGATCCGCTGCAGCCGCCATCATCACTGGAGTCGATTACTTTTATCTCGGAGCACTCAGCAAGCTGGTTGCAACTGCTACTACTTACCCTTATGTACTATATATTCTCAGGTTTTGTTACCTCAGCTGACCATCTTTCACCAGATTGTTGTCAAAGCACGGATGCAATCTGGCCATCCAGAAGCCCTCAAATACAAATCCGCCTTAAATGGGATATTGACGATCTTGAAGAATGAGGGACTTGCGGGCCTGTATAAGGGCATTGAAAGCAAGCTAATTCAAAGTGTACTCACTGCGGCCATCTTATTTGTAGGACAAAAGAGGATCTATGAAATCACGAAATCGGTAAACATCCTGACCTTTTGTCTGGGCTGATGCTCATGTCATTAATCCCATAGGCAATGGCTACGACTAGTCTCACTCCGTTGAAATCTCAATGATCCCCGTTGCTATGTTTTATCTAGTTGGTGTTTCAAGAGAGCTGTATTCGGACTAAACATGTTTCACCGGAGGATTGTGAACCTAATCGTGCGATTCTTCGTCCTCCCCTGGGCATGACTGCTCTAGTTCATCCGCGCTTGCGTACTTAGTCCCGCACCAAAAGCAGTAATGATATGTTTTCCGAAGGTGATCCAGAGTGAACTGTAATCGCTGTTTATTCTAGGATTATTAGCAAGTCAGCTGCTTAACCTCGATGGGTAGGACTTTTCCGATAACGTACAGTCAGCATTAGCCAGTCTCTTGCATCCTGGACTGTTTCGTCGTCAAAATCGGAGTCTAGTGACTTATCCGCTTCAGAGGCGGTCTCTTCTCGTTTGGATGGTTCGTCAATCACATCCAAACCTGCTGACAATGGCACCAGAGCGTCTGCACGCATCTGCGCTTTGAGCCTTTCTGCCTGAGTACGATTATCAGATTCCGAACCCGGAACAATACGGGATCGTCCTGCGTCATCGCTGGCTGATGCCGATAAGAGCCTAGGGTCAATGAGGTCCTCCAATCTCGCTAGCAAACCTTTTGGTATTGTCTCGCTAGGGTTTTGGGGATCTATGCAGAGAATATTGAACTACGAGAACCAAATTAGCATGGTCCGGAAAAACGCTACAGTAATAACTTACTTTGACATCGTTATCTTCGTCTAGCTGGACAAGTGTTTTCTTAGCACTGGCAAGTCGACCAAAGGTCTTTCTTTCTTCGTACTCCTCCTTTGCTCGGTTTCTATAATCTACTTGGTTTGGAGCAGTGGCGTTCAGGGAGGCCTCATCGATCTTTAACAACTTGGAAGGTCGATTTCCCTCTACTGATTCGTCAGTCGATAGTAATCGCTTGCCCATGCCCAAACCCTTTCTACCTTCAAAATGAAGCAGCACAGGTTAGAGCTATGGTTGAGATTAATCCAAGACCAGGACTTACCCGCCCACAGCGTCACAGGTAAAGGCTCAACCAGATGCCCACTTTCAGCATCCCTTTTTACGAACGATGAAAGTGCAGCGGGTGACTCCTTTTCCGGCACTTCATTGGCTGGTGATGCCCTTTTACCCAGCGATTCACCCTCCTTGAATCCCATTTTCAACATCATCTTCAGAGCCTTACTTGGTCCAGCGCTTTCCTCGTTCTCATCGCCTTGAGCGTCACTCCTGGCCCTTTCACGCTCAAACAAACTTGTGCTAAGACCTTCTCGTCTTGACTCCTCTTCAATTTCCTTTCTGGATTTTTTACGCCCAGCAACATTCTTGAGCTCGGCTTTGCGAGTGGCTTCTTGACGCAGTTGTGAGTATGTCTTGGAGCTAGATGACTTGGAATTAGACTCGAGGGTAGCTAGGAACTTATCGGAAAGATAGTCATCTTCACCGTCGGACATGGTTGGTGAATTATAAGCAGGCACTGTGTTTTCCCATCTCACCAATCACATAGGCTCACGTGATGATATCAGCAAAGAGGCATGTCATTTTCTTTTTTTCGTCAACGGTCTTTACGAAACATGATCATCGCTAATAGGAGGAACAAGAAAAGCAGGAACTCAAGAGATAGACAGCGTGATCACGAGAAAAAAAGAAATCTGCTTGAGTGGAGTTTTGGTGGCAAGAACTAAAGGAGACCTGTTCAAGAAATACCAAAACCTGTGGTTCCGGAGGGTCGCTGAGTCTAAGCAACTGGCACAACAGGGAGCTTGCCAGCAACGGGTGCTTCGACATCAGCAGGAGCTGCGTCGCCTCTATCTCCGCCCTTGTGACGAGGGGAGTCGACAGCGATCTTGACGGTGATCTCTCGATCATTGAGAGTCTTGCCTTGAAGTGCGGTGAGTGCCTTTTGCTGCTCTTCCTCGTCTCCTACATCAACAAAAGCATATCCTCGGCTTCTAGGAGGATATCCGAACCGCCGGCTAAGGAATTGCCTTGAGTAAGGGATTACGGGTGTTCATAATGAGCCTACTGACCTTCGGACCACTCTTGCAGAAGTAACGGAAATGCCATTCTCGGTAAAGAAGTCCGTCAAGCCGTCCTCATCTACGGAGAATGCCAAGTTTGCAACGAATAGGACGGTCTTGGATGGCTCGCCTTCAGGAGCTTCTCCGGCGGGTCGACGGGGTTGACGATTATACCACCTGCGTTGGAAGCGGCGTCTGGGCTTCCTCCTAGCTGGATTTTGCTCAACGGTAGTTGCTGTTTCGCCTGAGGTGTTGGCAGTGTCACCTGCAGGGGTGACTCCGTTGGCAACGGGTGCGGCAGCGGTATCATCATCAGCCTGAGGAGCCTACGTGAAAGTATATGATTAGACTGCGAAGTAACAGGGTCGATATGACAAATTACCCTTGCCCTCTTCTTTTTCTGATCCGAGTCAGTCAGGAATGAAATAAGCCAATGGTGGACGGGTAAGGACAAAAAAGGATGAGCTCACATTAGACTTTTTCTTCCTGGGTCTACGAGAAGTGACTTCGCCATTGCGATGCTGATCGGGATCGTCGATTCTGGCGATGAGAGGGACTGCGGCAGGAGCGGCTTCACCGCTAGCCTCTGCGTCGGTGACTTCACCAACGACAGGCTTGTCACCCCTCCTTCCAGCGTTCTTCTTTCTGGCGCGTCTTTCCTTCCTCTCTGCGTGCTTTTGCTCCCTGGGTTTTGCAACTTCAACTACAACGTTGCGCGAATGAAGCTCTTTGCCGTTGAGGTCTTGAATCGCCTTGTCTGCGGCCTCTTGGGTCTTGACGGAGACAAAGCCATAACCAGCGGAACGGTGACCACGCAGGATGACTTGAGCAGAGATGCTAAAGGAAAAGGGTTCAGAGGAATTTACTCAAACGAGTGATTTTGCACTTTACATTTCGTCGTTAAGAGGCTCAAAGAAGGCGTAAAGGGCGTCATCATCTACGACGTAGGCGAGGTTGCCCACAAAGAGCTACAGCAGGATGAGCGTCACGCAACGAGTGTCACAGTAGTCACAATACCTTAATGCCAGCATCAGCTTCGGCTGGAACGGCTGCAGTGGTATCGGCCATCGTCTTGGAATGTGGCTAGAGTGCGTTGAGGGTTACTGAATTTCTTACTGACCAACCAAAGGACGAGGAGCACCTGAAGGGGTGAGCGAGCAGAGCGACGATGAAGAAAGTCTGTGTGTCGATGTGTTGCTGAGGACGAGAGGGGTGAACAAGAAGGAAAAAACGATGGGGGCGACCAATTTCAATATCCGCTCCATCCTCGTCGGACTTTGAATTCGCGTCGATTTACCAAATTCTTAGCTGAACTCTCTGTGAACCATTCGTTGCTACTGTGTCGTTTATCCAAATCTGGAAAATGTGCGAATTATTACATACTCCTTGGTTACAATGTGATTCTCTCGTTTTTCCTTGCAATTTACGTCCTGACAGTACTCACCACCATTTTAAGCACTCGTGGTCTGACTACCCTTCAAGGCTTTTTATACGCAGAGGAGGTGATCCCATTCACAAGACGGCTCAATCTCAAACAGTGGATTACTTTCAAGTGGCAACCAGCTCGCTTAGCCAGACATCGCATGATAATGTCTCATTATGTTTCGTTGCCCCTCTTACGCCTTACGCGAGGCTGTAGCTGGTATACAAGGCCGCCAGATTGCAAAAAACTCCTCAAAAAATTTCCCTCTTCGCTCTCTAGCGAATCAGTCACCATTTGTACGGCGTTTTCGCATATATCTTTTCAGTGAATCTAATCCACTCGTACTCCACTCTTTTACAAATACCCAGACATCGTCAACCCGACATGACAGTCTTTTCTCGTCTTGCCACCGTATTGGCATTATCGTCTTTCCTTCTTATCGTATCTCCTGTCTCCGCCAACTCTGATTCTCTCTCCCACCACAGGCATCCTCATGCCTCGAATCATCGTCATGTTCACCTGGGGAGGCGTTCTTCTAAGAAGAGGCGTAACCCCAATAAAGAGGGCAAATGCAAGCCCAAAGGTCTCATATCCCAAAGTAAAAATGGCACGAACGATGATTCCGGGCGCGCTGTTGGCGATCAAAATGGCAATGGAGGGGATGAGTCTGCAAGCAGTCAGATCGATAAAGGCCAGGGAGGTGAGAAGGGCCAGGATAATAAGGATGACCATAAGGGCGAAGAAGGCAGCAAGAATAATGGAGACAACAAGGACAAGGGAGGCCA
>WSUA01000290.1:6380-25742 GCA_019633455.1 Tulasnella sp. 419 | reverse complement strand
GAAGTACACCTTCGTTATCCCGATGCGTTCTATACTGGCCTCAAGGGTGGAGTCCTCGAAAAGACACTAAAAGCGGTATGCCAAAACCCAGTACTAATCACAATCTGAGACTAATGCGCCTTGCAGCTCGCCAGTCTTCGTACAACCTTGGCTTCCACTGCAGCTAATTTATACACCGATCTCGCTCTTGGAATGGGTACATCTTTCGACCATCTGGTAGAAATCGTTTTTCAACCACTCGTTAAAATGGCCGGATTCACAAAACGTATCATCGTTCAACAAACTCAACTGGCCGTCACTACCATTCTTACACACACCACACTCCAACCTCGACTCGTCCTTCCTTTCCTCACTACAATGTTCCAAACCGAAAAGAACGTGCAAACAAGAACTCATGTTGCTATGCATATCACCACGATTCTCAATGTACATGGACAGAGATGTAAACATGTGATAGAGAGTACGGGACATTTGGATATGCTTGATAAGATGGTACGAAAGGGGTTGGCGGATCCGAATCCTGGAGCGAGGGAGAAAGTGAGGGAGTGTTTTTGGTCGTTTGATGGGATATGGCCCGCGCAGGCTCAGGCTATTATGGGCACTTTGGACGCTAACGGACGGAAACAGTTGGAAAAGGCAAATCCGAATCCTGGAAGCAGCGCAACAACCTCGGAGGCCACCACCTCGAATCCCAAAAAGAGCTCGATTGCTGCTGCGATTGCTGCATCTCGAGCGAAAGCCAAGGTTATCGCCAATGCACCACCGACTCTGAGACATGCTGCTACATCGGGTGCCCATACGGCTGCAGTTGCTGCTGCTGGTGGAGGAGGAGGAGATAAATCTGGATCGCCTCCCAGAAGACCCACTTCTCCTGCTGCTAATCTCCGAAGAGCAACTTCACCTGTGATATCTCAACGTCCTACATCTCCGAGCTCGCCATCCCCTAGACCAACAGGAGCTATGTCTCCGTTGGCGAGATCCACATCATCTACTCTTGGAAGGAGTTCGGGGATGCACAGATCGGTGTCATCCACTTCGTCCTCGAATGGAGTACTGAACCGAGACAAGTCACCTGTACGGACACCCGTCCCAAGGGTGACCCGAGCAGTATCTGCGTCTCCACCACCTACTTCCCCTCCCCCAGGCTCGTCTGCTTCCCAGAAAAGAAAAGCTTCGTCGCCATTGGTTGCAAGGGTCCGACCCCCTCTTGGCGGGTCTCGGAGTCAGTCTCCAGGACTGTCATCAAGTTTAAGACCCCTGATGCTCACAAGTCAATATGGACCCTCTCTTCTCCACGAATCATCAATGCAATTTGATTCATTGATTGATGATGGAGAACTCATCAGTGCCATGAATTGTCCATTACCGGAGGAGGATGAAGATGGAGATCAGGAGATGAATTTGATGAGTTTTTCGTCGGCTTATGAGAAGATGACGGGAGAACAGTTGAAACCTGCTGTTCCGGATTCGGTTATCCATGATGCGTATAGAGCACAGGCTCAACAGGCGGAAAGTGCGGCTGCACAGTTGTTGGAGATGGTGGATGAGGATATGCCACCCGCGATTGATATCATGCAACCGGATGTTGCCCCTGTGTCCAATGGAAAACCGGAGCCGGTTAGTGCTGTCAAGGTTGCGGAGGTGTTGAAACAAAAACCCGTCACCCCGAAACCGAAGAGTTGGGCCTTGATGAAGGAGGTTAATGCGTTTGAGAACAGTCCTGCGCCGGAAA
The DNA here is from genome assembly GCA_019633455.1 of Tulasnella sp. 419. Classification (NCBI taxonomy): domain Eukaryota; kingdom Fungi; phylum Basidiomycota; class Agaricomycetes; order Cantharellales; family Tulasnellaceae; genus Tulasnella; species Tulasnella sp. 419. The sequence continues at coordinate 24,010 of WSUA01000290.1, read as the reverse complement.
GGTCACCTTCCTTGGCGAAAGCCTTGTTTGAGAAGAATGACAAGACCGGTGTGTGGTGGAGGACACGAAGGAGATGTGAGTATCCCCCGATTTCACCCTTGTTTGACTGATTTGACTGATGACTTCGTTGCAGTCTTTGAGGTTGATAGTCAAAGGACTGATACAGAACCTGAGACATCTGATAGTCTTCGATCTTTGATTACCTCACTTCAAAATGGAACCGCCGACGTTCATGCTCTGAAACGATTAATCAGGATATGCGCGAACAACCCTTGTTCATCACCTCCATCGTCTCCATTACCGGAAAGTGGAATGTTGACTCCTTTATCGCCATCTCCGTTTGGGAAAGCTGATTTTGGTGCGGAAGCTGATGGTGGAGGGGGAGATATTTGGGATGGAGGAAGGTTGTTTGATCAGTTGTTGGACTCGCTTTTGGCATACTTGGATGCTGACAAGGTATGAATTTTGTGTTTTGTTGTTTAGGAAGGGATGACTGATTGGAGTTGTAGTCTCTTGAGATCCTTGATTATGGATTGATTCTATTGATGGAGATGGTTCAGCGTCAGAATGCGTTCTGTACCGGTCATGAGAGAACGGTGTTCTCGTTCTTGCTCGACATACGGTATGTCGCAAGGCAAAACGTAAGCATGCTTAATTGAATGTTGTCGAGATGATATTAACGTCTCGCAATCAAGGTCTATGAAGCCACTAGTGGAGTGCGAGATGCGCTGATTGAACGAAGCGATCCGGTCTTCGGCCTTACTACTATTCATCGCAACCTCGAAGATTTCTTGAAGAAACCACCCCCGGATTCATCGCTTGTAGATGCCAAGACGAGTTCATATTGCTTTGGTCTTGTCGCAATCGCCAAGTTTATCTTGATGCTTCCTCCCGAGGTGTTGGAGGACCAGTTGCCCAGGATTAAAGGACTTTTGATTAAGGTGGGTTGCGTTTCTGTGAACTCATAGAAGTAAAGTGACGCTGACCTTCTTTCACAGGCCCTTGGTGATCAAACATCCTCCACGGTTCGAGAGGCAGCCTACGTAGTCATCATCGCTTCTCAAATCAAACTCAGAGACGAAACCCAAGTGTTTGCTCTGATTGGAGGTCTTTCAGAGACGCAGAAGCACCTTCTCACATACGAATTTGAGAAGATCAAAGCTAGAGGACCATCTACAGCAGCTGGACTTGGAGATGACGAGGATAGTCTGAGGGGGTTGCAGAAGTTGGCTGGAAAGATGAGACATTTGGATGCGCTACCGACTAACTTTTAGACTATACGACTTTTTCGCTATTATTCGCTTTTTTACGTCTGTAAATACTGCTTTTTGATTACTGCACTATTTATACGTTTACCATATGGGGTAGCATTGGATATTTATTTAAAAATTCATACGAGTGACATGAGTGGGAAAAAGGCCTCGAGGCAAAAAAGTGCAAAAGAGAACCGACGCCAGCAGGATTTGAACCTGCGCAGTCAAAGACTAACAGATATTTTGTTAGACAAATTCTAATCTGTCCCCGTAACCACTTGGGTATGGCGCCGTTGGAGACCTGTTGAAGGTGTGTCTTTATGGATAGCAGCTTGTAGAACCACGTGACTTGTTGTGAACTGCCACGCCCGAACACGTCGCTCTACATTTTCCCTTACAATCTCGACCATCGGCTTTAACGCAAAGGATGAGTGGACCGTCTACGCCCGTAGCACGAATGAGCTCTTTGCCGCTGTCTCATGCATCCCCGGAAGGAAACATGGATATCAACGTGGTATTAGATGCTCAGTCAATCTCTTTCTCATTGTCTGTCAATCCTTCGTCGACTATTGCGGACCTCAAGCAATTGATACGGGATAACTGCACTGGAAGACCTTTACCGTCTGGACAGCGTGTTATATACAAGGGACGCGTTTTGCTTGATAATGAAGTTGTTGGAGAGTTGTTAAAGGTGAGAACATCATCGTTTGTCAAGCAACACTCCACGTTGACAGTACAAAAAAGCCCGCAGACATCAAGCACACGTTGCATGTCGCTGTCCATCCAGCCGCATGGGCAACTCCTCCGCCTTCACAGACATCATCCACAACAACCTCTCCACCACTTACGGCTTCGCTACCTTTACATTCGTTACCAACAAATCCACATCTCTTACAAATCACCTCATCCGTGCATCTTCCTCAGCAACTTATTCTCCATCAACACACTAATGCTATTCGGATACTCTCAAAAACACCCCTTCAACCTTGGCTTGGTCCCGGCGAATACCGCAGTGCTAGAAACCTGACAAAGGCTGTTTTAGTGGGCGCGAATATTGGTTGGCCTCCAAACAGAATCCTTGATGACGACATATACGTCAAGTTCGCCAACGATCCTTCGTCTAAAGAACCTGGAGTGACGTATGCGTGGCAGGTCGTCAAGTGAGTCCAAGATATTCCTGGTCTTTTGCATGGTGTCTGATTGCGGCGAAAACAGCAACCTCCCCTACCTTTCTCTCGTAGAAGGAGAGTCGGGATCTCCCACAGCAATCCAGCTCCGTGCTCTAGAAACTCTCAGCTATACATATCCACTTCTCCCAGTTCTTCCGACACTTCCTCCATTCAGCAACCCGACAATGTCCGTTCTTCAATCGATCCAGAATGTTGTCAACCGTCGAAGACCGGGAACCTCGGGAACATCTCCCGTTGGTCTCAACCCTGTTCCACTTCCAAACCAACCTCAACAAGACATCAATCAACGACCCCTTGTTTGGCAAGCCGTCATTAGACAACGTCAAGTTGCTGGTCAACCGCGTCTCCCCCTTCGTCTCACTTTCACTCACCAAGTCTTAACTATTCTAATTTACCTAATCGCCCATCCAACAAGGGTGCTCATTCCTATTATTCTAATCCTGGCTAGAGCAGTGTTTATGGTGTATCTGCTTGATTGCACTCCAGACAAGCACCTCGGATGGTTCCTATGCGTAGTAGCGTGGGCGTTGTGGGAGATTTACAAGATTGGGTTGAGGGAAGGCGAGAGATTCGTCAGAGCTGCTGCACTCCGTAACGAGGATCTCAACGCAGCAGCAGCACATCAACCAGCTGCAGCACAGGGAAACGCTCCAGCTAATCCTGCCCAACCTCAAGCTGGTCAAGATGGAGCTCAACCTGCTGCCGCCGCTCCAAATGCTCCTGCACCTGCACCCGCTCCTGCAGCGGGTCCAGCTCCTTTACCGAATCGTCAACCTCGGGGACGTTTCGCTGCTCTATTCGACATTCTCGCTATTTATCATCTTTCATGGGAACACAGACAACTAGGAATAAATGATAACACTGCAAACACCACCACCACCACCAACCCCGATCAACAACCTCAAGTGGGTCCAGCATCTGTTCCGCCTCAAGACTTGGTTGATCCTACTTGGGCGGAGAGGATGAAGGTGTTCATTGCGATGTTTGTATATTCGATGTTCCCAGCTGTGTGGGCAAGACGGTTGAGTTTGTTGAGGATAAGGGAGGGAAGAATTAGGGAAGTTTACGGTCGTGAATGGAGAGGTGATGAGCCACCGGAGGAACCTGAACCTGTCCAAGAACCTGCTCCTCAACCAGCTGAAGGCGAGAATGGAGATGCTCAACAACAGCGAGAGGAACAAACTCCTGCTGCTAATGCACCTAGAAACTTAGAGGCAGAGGCGAAAGAGAAACATGCCAGACAGAGATTGTTGACGGGTTGGAGGAGAGACTATATTCGCAGAGCGTTGGGTGGTGAAGGAGATGATATTATGGGTATGATAGATGACTAAGTGGACTATATTCTTTTTTTCCCACTTCTTTCTGTTCGCTAGTGATGTAGTTTCACCGTTCTTTTTATACAACAAAAAAGAAACAAATGTACGTGTTCTACGTTTTGAAGGGTCGTCAAAAAACATAGAGTGAATAACATGGTAATCATCCATCCCACTTAATCTTCTTGGCATATTTGTGGATGTCCTGAGTGAATCAAGATAAGTCCGAGTGAATCCCAAAGTAAAGCAATCCTCGGACTTACAGAAACGAATCTCTCTTGAACCTCAGCACCACGCCCAGCAGCAACTTTGAGGACAATCTCGTTGAGTGCTGTGCTTCCCAGTATATCGATGTGATCAGATGTTGTAGCTCCACCCCGCATGTCAAGTCCTTCTGGCTGATGTGCCATCTAGAAAAGTGATCGCTCAGTCGGAATCGTAGAAGTAAGAATCCCCTTGAGCTCACCTCGTATGTCTTGACTTCAATACCGGCAGGATTATAAAGCTTCCTTTTCCATCCTTCAACACACATGGCACCCAGACTAATTAATGGCACTGTCCCATCACCTTCCCCTATCTTGACGCCATTCCGAACCTGATAAAGAGATCAGATACAACACCGCACAAGGAATGGCAGGTGAGATCACTGACTGGATTCTCGGATGCATCATTAACAGCGGTGTCAATCCAGCTTTGTCTTGATAATGGCATATCCAACGGAGCTCTGGGAGACATACCCTTGCCGTCACATGATGTACTATTTTGACAGACGGCCGACATGGCATCGCTGGAGCTATCGTCGTGTTCGTATTCGCCTCTAGCGTACCTACAGTAGAAAATGTCTTTTGAGCTCATATGTCAGCTGATATGAGTAACGGTGTTCTTACCAGTACGATCTTTCTGTCTCCTTGCCGTGTCCGTATAGGCAGTAAATCTTCATGCTGGGTGCATTGGGTAACCTGGTAAGAGTTTGATGAGCGACAAGCGATGGGACGGCAGTATTATCCCAAAGAGCAATAACGCACTGAATCTCTAGTGGGTTCACCCATTTTCGATGATCCAAGTTATTTTTCTTCAGCTGTTCTTCATCTCTTTCAATTCCATTCGAGTAATTTGTATACATCATCCTTTGGAACGAATTGGGTGTATGTTGCCAAATCCAACTCTCCGCGTCGTTCAGGGTCAAGTTACCTACTCCAGGAGAAGTTTCGACTGCAGGGATGGGTGCATCTAGCGGATCAGAATTTTCAGTATCCACCTCGTCATCCGAGTGTTTGTTCCTTTCAGCAGACTCGATGTCAATTGGCAGTAAAGTAGGATGGGTTGCGTGGTGAGAGGTAGCTGTAGATGCTTCATGATCTCCCGGTGGAATAGATGTTGCAGATGTCGGAGACGTTGCCGCTCGGAAAGATATCATGTATCCATTAGTTTGCTTTTGTGATTCCTTATCATCGGGAGCTCCGGATTTATCGCCCCATACATCATTACCACCCTATGAATGCTGTCAGTACACTGCCGCAACCATCATCTGGGCATTCCTTGCCTTTGGCCAGAGAGAGGATCTTGAGGAGGATATGATTGAGCCGACCAGATGCGAACCGATATAGTCTGATCCTACACTCACCCTCCGCCCCATCTAGGTAGAGGTGCAAACTTAGGTTCATGAGACACACATCAATATTACGGACACTTACGATCGCATCAGTTTAGCCCTGTCAGACCTTGAGAAAAACCTTTCGAGTACTGTCAAGATATGCGATTCGTCAGTCCATCACTCAGCTACGCAACTAATCGCACATCACCATATGCTCCAGCTGGACTTATCTCCACCGTATCTTTCATTTCTCCCGACAAAAGCGCAGGTACAGCTTTGGACTGAACGGGTTGTCAGAGAGGGATTCCGCCTTGGAACCCGCCACTTACTACACCTAAGAATGTTCCCCCTAATAAAGTGTTTGTCTTTAGTACAATTATCCAAGCGAGGAAGATGCGGTCTCACCAATGCTGACGAGTGAGTCAATATGGTTTTCGACCCAGTTGGGACCACCATCGCCATATCCAGCGGCTTCTACCCATTTTAAACTATTAATTGATCAGCATTTTATTTTCCAGAAGATCCAGTCTGTCACTCACAAATACTAGAAGCAAGGTCAGTTTGTAAAATACAACATGGTGTGGTTAAGGACTTACCAGTACAACCTGTGTAAAATGGTGAGATCGACAATGTCAGAACCACCAGTGGCATAGCTTGACTAGAGTCGTACCGTAGATCCCATAGAATGACTAGCATTATCGGAGTCAGCTCTTATTCATACGTGAATAATACACTCAATGAACATACGAGACCACCACCACCTTGCGTCCTTCTCTCTTCCTGTCATAAAGGTCAATATAAGAATTTTCGAATTGATGCACTTTCGTACTTGAACGATTCTATGGTTGCTTTCAGCCTGAATCCGCCCGATATGTTATATCCCTGTGAAGTCACGCAAGACGGATGGCACATACCTGGAGAAATAGCCATCCCGTACCTCCAAATTATAATATGTCAATCGCCAATCATAAGAGGCCAGTTCCATGTTGTTCGTGTCATAATTTATGCAAGCAAGATTTTCAATAACTTTACTCCATATCCAATAACCGGGTATAAACGACGATGCTATGGTCAAAGTAGACATTGGCAAACGGTAATACAGAAGAAAGTGACTTCAAGCTTACCAGCATCTAACCCCTGGGCGGCCCGTACTTTCACCCCTGGAGGGTCCAAGCCCGTCTCTGGATCGAGCAACATCGCCGCCATCCATCGCTCACGTTCCGAAAGCACCGCCCGTATCATAGTAGTTGTTCCCCAAAGCCGCTTACGGAAGTACGGTCGGTACTCTGGTGATGTGGACCAAGATTCCAAGCCCTACCAGTTAAGCGAAATTAGGTGGCGCAATGCACTGATGATCAAATTTAGGGTCGCACCGTCGAGATAATACCGGGTATCAAAACAACCGGATGCTTCGCCTCTAAGCCCTCAGCCTTCAACTTCGACCCAACACTGAAATCCCGGTTTTGGGTCCACTTTTTGGCGCTATCGAAGAAGTTGTCCGTAATTTGACGCCATTCGACCTCGAAACCAGGGAATGACATGTTCATATTTGCCAAAGAGGGAAATGAAAGATCATATTCCTCCAACATCATAGCGATATGTGGCGGTATAGGAGGTGCAATGAAGTAAGTGAATGCGACCCCAACTACATAGGGGAGATTCAGAGTTGTCAAGCGGTCGCTGATGAGAAAACTCACGGAAGAGACCTAAAGGAAACAGAACCCGTCGCGAGACGAATACGCTGCCCTAAACCAGGACGTTGATTAAGCTCGGGAGAACACGGAAAAACTAGAGGCAGTCCAGCCAGAGAGCTCAAAGCGTGGGGTGCCAACTAACCTTGTTGGGATCATTGCTTCTGGGCGGCTCTTTGGTGACAACCTTGCCACCATCTTCATCATCTGTTTGAATGCCAGTTTCAACAACCCGTCGTTTGGGCTGAGTCTTCCTCCTGCGTACACCGCTCATAGGGATGTACCGTAGTCGTGGAGTTGTGAAACGAAAGAAAGGTTTTCACGACTGCGACCCTCGTGGTGGAATCCGAACCTAAGAGATAAAAGTAGAAACACTGACATCATGTGGGAGTAACGAACCTGAAAGCAAACAGCGTCAAGCCAATCTATCTACACAATTTTGAAGCCAACTAACCCTGCGCTTTGGTCACCTATTATTTCCTTATAGCCCTATCTGAGGATGGGCTTGTCTGAAAGAAGAGTCAAGCAAAGGATTGGGAATGATCCAAGGAACTTGACCTGGGCTGATAGTGAGTAACCAGAGTTCTGTATACTCTGATCTACATTTAATCATATTCGCAGATGCTGCGAAGTTTGGACATGCATATCTCTCCAAACTGGGATGGAACCCATCTAAGGGACTTGGAGTCTCTGGAGAAGGTCGTACATCACACATCGTCGCTACTCAGAAGCTGAACATGCTCGGAATTGGTGCCAATCCTGCCTCTGGATCTGATGCGATTGCCTGGAAACAGAACAAAGACTTTGAGAGCGTATTAGAGCGTCTCAATCAAGTTCAGGTCGATAAAGAAGAGGTTGAGCAAGAAGAGAAGGTGGCTTCCTTGGACTCGGACGATAAGGGTCAGAAAGCGAGTAAAGGATCCGATCGGAAATCCAAGAAGAAGGACAAACGAAAGGCCGAGAGTGCGTCAGCCTCCTCACTACAATCACCTGAAGACACATCATCCGACTCAGCGGATACTCCCGATACCGAAGCAACCAAGTTGCCTAAACCCCAACGAATGGCGTGAGTCGATATTGCACATGTTTAGCACCTAGACTAATACATTCATCGTAAACCAGTCACCGAGCTAAATTCCATGCTTCTAAGCGCTTAGCGAAGAGCTCTCCTGCCGCTCTAGCAGAAGTATTGGGACATTCTGCTTCTGCTTCTCCTGCTCCAACACCAGCCACACCTACATCAGGTTCCTTGACTCCAATTACTGATAAACCAAGTGAGGATGACGGTGTAATTAAGACATCCACCGTCAGCGTTGCAGACTACTTCAAACAAAAGATGCTCGCTAAGTTGGGGCAGAAATCTGGCTCTATAACCATGGCTTCATCTCCTCTGTCCTTATCCCCAGTTCTCCCTGAAGACGGTGATGATCGCCCTAGAATAGGCTTAGGTGCTAAAGCATCTGTATCTCAGAAGTGTTCCAGCGATGATCTTGACGAAACCCAGGTTCCGTCAAGGATGGAGGAGACGAAGAAAAGGTCAAAGAGGGATAAGGACGATGGTACTCGAGAATCTTCCATAGATGGCATAACAGAGACTATCAAGGAGAAGAAAAAGAAAAAGAAGCGGAAGATGGATGATGTTGATGATGATGTAGGTGTAGACAACGCAGGATCAGAAAAGAAGAAGAAAAAGAGGCGAAAAGAGCGATCTTAAGTTATATTCCAATGTACTTTATCTATGTTCTACGTTCTTAGTGTGCTGAATGACATATCGCATGACTGCTAGGTTAGATAAAAAGGACATCTTCGTCACAATATACTCAATCCCAACAAAAAGCTGATCCTTGCCGGGGTCGAACCGGCGGCCTTATCCGGGGACAGTCCCTCACGCCGCTCGAACAGCCATCGAACAATGCCTGTACAAGTGGCATGGGAGACCTTGTGAAGGATACGTGATAACCACTACACCAAAGAACCATCCAGGTAAAAGTCAATCGCAAAAACTTATCGGTTGATTGTTCCTTCTCTAGGAGACTGGCCGCGGCGAGTTTCGACGCAAGTGCGCATTCAAGTTCATCTTATTGTGCTAATCCATCAATAGATCCACTGACCTGGCGCGGTTCATTTTCATTTTTTTAATCGGGCGATGCGACCTCTTCGAAAACGTTGTCGCTATTGACGTCGGTTTCAAGTCGTTTGATCAAAGTTGATGAGGAGCTGTTGGTCTCCGTCCTACGCATGTGGACAACATTAGCTTATGACCTACGACGTCTCTGGAATTGTTTGACGTCTAGTAAGACGTAAATGGTACTCAATACTAACATCAAGATAGAATATATGACCAAGGTCATGCCGAAACATATGATCAGTGCCTTTCATACCTGGCAAATGACTACCTCTGACCAATTCCAGCAACTTTTGGTTCCGCCTGCAAAATTATTTTACGAGTTACACTCTTCACCCTTCGAAGACGATGACATAACAAACGTCTCAGCACTGCAACATTATATAAAACGTTCCACGTAGCTAACGAAGGAGAGGCAAAGCCGTCATAATGAATTTCAGGCGGAGAGTAAAATATCTGCGCTCAGCTTCAAATATTCTGTAATCCAGATCTACGAACTTGCTACGAGTAGCATCATACATGCCCACAACAAACTAGGACGAAGACATGCATTCTTACCGCAATTGTATAGACCAACCTCATCATACTGCAACAATGCTGTGGGAATTCTCATTCTTGTTGGGGCAGGTGCCGCCCAATTGAACCTCCGCCAAGCGGCTGGATCTGGTTGGGATCTAGCCAGTTTAAGGACCGTACACATTTGACACTAGTTGCGTTTATCAAGGTTGATCTCCGCCTTTATCGCTATCAGGTCGGTATTTAATGGTCTAATCGCTCTTCAAGATCACTTCGGTTCTCTATTCATATCCCCTTCTTGTGCGTCGCCATTGCTACTGATTTGAGAAAGAACTGATGTGCATTCGCTTCCCTATTCCAGCTAAACCTCAGTATGGTCGGTTTCGGGGAAGAATCAAGTCGAACCTTGCCTCAATTACCCTCTTATCACAACGGAAGCCAACCAAGGGAAAGGGATAAAGACGACCTGGATCTTCTCCACAGCGTCAAAGGACTACATAGATTGCTATTCCTATATAGCGAATCATCAACCAGTGGATTAGGTTAGTATACCGCGCTTCCTAGCTTGTTGTGCATTCTATTAAACCACTTGCTGGCTAGTTGAGAAGATCATCATTGCTCATGAATCATTGGGCGCGTTGATAAACACCTTGTCGCCTCGAGCGTATTCATCACTATCAAAGATTAATTTCAAAAGCCTTGACAAAATTTCGATCCAACCCATCGGTGTCTATGGGAGCAAGTCAGAGATTGTCAGGCTACTGCAGCAGCTAGAGTGTGTGGATTCGATCACGTAAGTCGAGCCTACCTAGTTTATTGCTCTCCTTACGTGGGCCGCTTTTAGGGCGCAGCATCTACTTCAGCCTCGAGAAGAGCACTCTCTCAAACAGCCGTGGCTCCGATCAGGATTATATTACCTGAATCTCAATTCCTCCTCCTCTAACCGCACCTCTTATGTCGTTTATTGGCCAGAAGATACCACATGGGATGATGGGGCCACTGACTCCGTTCGCCGTAACCGAACCACGTTCATGCGATATTTGACGCGTTTAGTGGATCAAACTTGTGCGCTTATGTCTCCCGATCACGCTTCGAAGCTTATCAGCGCGAGCGAGGAACCAGAACCAGCCAAGGATCTGGATGATGGAACTGACCATCTTGAACGTTTCTTCAAGTTCGAGGTTTCGAAAACAAAGGATCAAGAAGAAGGAGTTGTTATTCACCCGGGATTTGAGGTAACTTGCATTGTTTCTTTTAGTTGGCTGCTTTGAGACACTGTTTGAGTATTTCAGGTCCATCATAGCTCTATTAAATCACGGTCTCGGCCTAGCACGGTGACGGACAACCATGACGACTCTAAAAGTGCCGAAACCGCGCCGACCTTCGTGAATGGAGAGGGTTGCTTTGGATTCGCTAGCATGCATCACATCCCTCCAGGACTTAAAACGAATTTCCATCGCAACTCAGAATGGACAACGTTGAAATTAGCGGAGGAAATGCAAGTATCTCTCTGTATCTCAATTCAGTCGATCACCTGTTCTAACTTGGTATCCACAGTGACCGGCATCGAAATATATTTCTCGCTCCAACCTTGACCCGCGATGCTGTGTATATTCTCACCCAGCAAAGTCCCGTGCGTAAGCGTGCACGTGCGCTGATTGAAGATCACGAGGATCGTCTAGCTACTGTCAGAGGATTGACTAGGCAGACGGCGGACTCAACTCTCAAATCAATGAAGAATGAACTTACTCAGAAAAGGACTCAACTAGTTGCGGGTTGTCGGGCGCTGGTCATCACCAAACTTAGAGAGATATATCCGTTAGTAATTTAATCTTAATCTAGATCGGAGATGAAATTCGATATACCAAATCCTGCAGGACTATAGACCTCTCCGCCTACCACCTCTCGGTCTCTGATGAAGATGGTGCGTACGAGAGAAATTCAGTGGTGGTAACACTAACACGAGACGATAGATTATTTCCGGAGCTTGTTAGCTATGTACGACGGTCTGGCGGAAATCCAGAATCGTGTTTTCAACGAAGCTTCGCTCGAGATTATCCCCTTTCGAGAGTTCCAGGACGCTAAGTCGGCTTATCTGACGCTTGTAAAGGCTTTGGAGGTTAGTGAAGGCGCCGATCGGGATGCGCTGATCCGCAAGTTTCTTGAAGCGGACGAAGGCAGTACGGGTAGATCAACACCGGTGTCGGCCGCAAAAGCCTGGTTTACGAGAAAGCCAGGTGAAGTTGTGAAAAGATTGGCCTCCATCTTACCGGCCCTACCCAACAAGCTAGGGCATCTCGATGTCTCGAACGCTCATTCGACAGGGCCTAAGGACCCGGCCTTCATCTCATCACTCTCACCTGTTCTTGAGGGAGATAGTCTCTCTTTAATCAAAAACAATCTCCTTTCTTTATGTCAAGAAGGATTGAAGAAGCATACTCATCGAGTTGCAGATAGTTTGTTCTCTCAGTTCGAAAAACTGATCTCGAGAGAGCAGGCCACGTACGCCCGTGTCGAAGCAGAGAGCTGGGAATCGAAAGAAATCTCGCAGGTTTTCACTCCTTTCTTGGAGTCTTTAAAAAGCGCGCTAGTTCCCGCCCCTACACCGTATGTGGTTCCAAATCCATGACGTAATCCTTTTGGGTGACAGCAATTTGCTTCTAGAGCGGGTATCACCTTTGAAAGTATCGAGCGGATAGGTGGGCATATATCATCTGTCTGAGTATTGCATATTTATTAACGGTTTATTAAATATATCAGGGCCAGGAGGTTTCCGATATTGTGTTACCGCCCGCGAAACCACGAATCACGTAGGCTCGTTGCAGTACACATTGTTCTCTTTCGAGTTATCAGAAGACGATCGACGACACATTGATCAAGATCCTTATCATACTATCAATCCTATTCTTCATAAATGGCTACCTTTTGAACTGGCTGAGGAAGATCGAGTTCGGTGAGTTTTCAAATTCCTGATATAGTTGCTGAGCATCTGACTGTTTGTGCAGATATTGTCAGTTCTTAGAGATGGGAAATAAATGTCTCGTGATAATTGATACTCCCAGGGATGTGTTTGTCTATATTGCTAATCGAGGAAATATTGCCCGACTCGCTACTCTCCAGTACATCCGGCGGTTTAGAAAGGACGGAGGTAGAACCTTCTCGATAGCTGTTCAGGAGAAGAGACGCCTGTTGGCTGTAGCTACTGTGACAGAGGTATGAGAAATATGATTACCCTTCTTATTGGCGAACCTGACAAAAAAAAATCAGACTCAAGTGTCGCTACAAATGTTCGCTTTTGATGCTACTTTATCTGGTCTCCAGGCACGGGGTAGTCCACAAGATATCACACATTTTTATCAAGATGGAATCCCTTCGTTACAATCAATACATTTTGGAGGTGATATAGAGGAGATCTGTCTCGTCGAAGATTCTGGTCGTATTCGTATTTTCTCATTTGTCTCACAGACGTTCAGGTTAGCATCTTGATAGTACTGCGCACTCATATACTAACGTTGATAAAGACCGGGTATTGTGAAAATTGACGACTTCATCTCGATACATGCATCTCCAGATGGATCGGCATTGATTGCTGTGGAAAAAAATATCGGTGGATACCAACTTAGGACCTTCCATTGGGAATCCTTTGGCCATCACCCTGGGGGTATCGTAGTGGATCTTTCGGGTAATTCATCTCTGGTGCCGTCCACGTTGTTTGGTGTCGTCTCGTTTGGCCGTCATTGCCTTCCGCTCCTACTTGCAATGGATGAAAATAGGCATGTGATCAACGCTCTCAACTTGCAAATAACCAGCAAAAACGAGGAGTACTCTTTCCGCTCGACATCGCGGAATTCAAAGGCTAATCTAACCACCAAAACAACGCACAACTCGCTAATAGATTGCCACGCGGGAGTTTGGTCGAAGTTTCCGGTGGTTTCTGCATTTAAAAGGTTCACTATTATATGTCTTCATGTATCCGACAACGCATCTAACATGATTTTTGCAGAGAGTCCTCCCACATCACGGAGTTCCCGGTCTCGTTGACGTTTGTTCTAGAAGAACCGCACTGCTTCCCGTTTCTTCCGCATTTCAAGCGCTTGATCAAAAATTTTGAACATCAGACGAAGAAGCCAACCGATGGTCTATTGGAAAAGATTGAGATCAATGCATGTACTTTCGTGGATATAAGCTGGCGAGATCATCCACGAGTCAATTCTTATCTTGCTGGTGAATGGATAGCGGGACTACTGTGCTTGATTCCGATTCACATTGCTCTCGCTCGAGAGAATCGTTTCATTCCCCTCAAAGATGGCATACTCGACGCAGCATTGGAACAAAAACTCCTGGGTGCCGACTTGTCACATATTATCGACAGCATTTCCGTTGGTTGGTACGAATCTATCTTCAACTCATACATGGCAGAAAAGCCCGTGAAAGTAATTTCATCTATGGGTAAGCTTATTCTGTCAGTCACCAGATGCTGGCCTTATGAAAATCTTCCTTCTAGGTGAACAGAGCGTAGGTGGGTAGTAGGAAAATCCAACTCGATCGCCTATAACCTTGTTTGTCCTGGTTGCAGGCAAGAGCTATACCTTGAATCACATCGTAGACTCGTCGTTTGCTGGATCGGCACTTCGAACTACAGAGGTTATTTTCTCCCTTCACCTCACTTCTCCTTCTCATACTTTTCTCCGCAGGGGGTGTGGTTATCGGTATGCCCCACGAAAGAACTCTTAGTAGTGGCACTGGACTTTGAGGGTAGGCATCCGATAATGCTATTGTGCCTTTATCGACGCTAATCATATCACTCCAAGGGGTGCACTCGATTGAACGATCACCTCAGGAGGACATGCTTCTCGTCCTGTTCAATACCGCATTGTCCAATATGGTTCTATTTCGTAACAACTTTGCCATCAGTAGAGACATTGCGAACATGTTCACAGTATGTCATCCTCTTCCTTAGTTGAATAACCATGACATTCTGTTGCAGAGTTTCCAATCGTCCACCTCAGTGTTGGATCCTGCATCCAATCCAAACCTGTTCAAATCACTTCTTGCAATAATTATCAAGGTAGAGTCTGCTTGAAATTGATTCCTAATCAGCTGACGAACGAGGCTTTCAGGATGTGGTCGAAAGTGACAAGAGGGAGATCGTAGCGGAGTTAGTAATATATTTTCATCATCAACACTGCATTCGGATTGCTGATGACCCTCGTCTAACCATTTTATTGATTTAGATTCTCTTCCAAGCTGGGTAGAATAGTTTCAGAAGAACAGGCGTCTAATTTCATCACGGTTTTACACAACTCGCAGCTGACCGTGGTGCCTTGGCCGGTCATACAATCCCAAGAGTTCTATTCTCTTTTCGGATATATTCGCACATCTCTCATCAAGCAACAGACAACACACCGGAATGCCGGGGAGTTTCTGCTAACATTGAAGACATTAATGGCGAAGCTGAAGGTAAGTTTTCGCTATAAACTCGGTAGGAAACACTCACAAAACCTGTATATAGGCTCAAGATTGGGCATCAATTGATCGTAAGTCCCCTTCAGTAGCCATGCGAGCCCGAATTAAATCATAATTCGCAGAGAATCTAACGAAGCACCGCGCGTTGATTCTTTCTCAAATGCTTCCATTGGCGTTGGAACATGGTGTGGCTGAAACTGGTCCGGATATCCAAGAGTTAAAAGTCCGTGTTCCGATAGCATATGTTTTCAAATCTGGTGCTAATTGTAGTATCCTTATCCAGAACTTGGATGACCAATCTGTTGTTCCACATCAAGACTCCAGGGCGCGGCTATACGTGCCCAAAACCGGAGGTGATAAGCTCTCTATTTTTGCAGACTTGGTAAATTCGTGGCGGCCAGACGCAGGAAGACATGACCTAGACGAACTTGGCTCGTACTTGAGCGCGATTGTCGAATCCAGGATCCAACACGTTCATGATTGGCTGGAGATCAATACGACTAGGTTTTCTAACGACAACGCGGATATTCGGATGCTCAAACAATCTTTTACCGAAGGAGCTGATTCTCTTCGAGTGGAGACCCGCATATGTCGTGCGCGATGTCCCAATTGTGCATTGTCGTGTATTTTGCCAAGAAGTCACGATCGGAGTAAGGAGCATGCTTGTGGCACTAATCACAAGTGCCTTTCTGCATGTGAAATTGGGGACGAACATGAAGAAATTGTCAACTGTGGGCTCCAGTACGTTATTTACTTGCATGCTTCCTCGCTTTTTACTGATCCGATGGGGTATGGGTAGAGCTGGGCATGCTAGCCGACATCTGTATGTTGTTATTTGACAAACTTTCTTTTCCTTGGTCTAAATTGACCATCATACTCATAGGTGCGATCCAGAATCTCATTGCTGTGGTCAGAAGTGTGTGTTGCATGGCCGTCCAGGTTGTCAACTGAACTGTATAAAGCCGATCGATCACGATTCTGGAGATGAGCATACATGTGCATCATCTATCCATTATTGTGGAATGGTATGTCCCATGATGCTGATTGTTGCCCTTATTATATTGATTTGTCTCTTGAGCCATGTGCATTGCAAGGCGCCATGACAAGTACTGGTCCATATTATTGTGATGCCGAGTGTATGGTACCAATGTAGGTGGTCCTGCATGAGAGGTTTTGGCTCGTGCTAATCTACATGTTCAAGTGGACACGAGCACACTATACATGTTTGCGAAGCTCGATCGGCTTGTCCCATAACATGCGCGCTATGTCCTCGTCTATGTGCTGTCAGAGATCACGTGCATGGTCTGGAATCTAATGCGGTTCATTTGTGTGGGTAAGTGATGCAATCGATTGCCCAATGTCGTGCTCTAACTGAATGATTGACATTTTCTCCACTAGGCAAACCCATCCTTGTACTGAAGAGTGCGAGTCGCCCGGAACATGTGAGATCAACACGGAGCCACATTCCGTTGAGAGCACCTTCATCGGGATTCACGAGACCTTCCAGTATACCAAGGTTTGTCCATAAATGATAGTCCAGCATCCAGATTCGATGTGAACTCACAATCCGAAAGTTTACGCAGCTCGCAAGGCGCCTTCCGTGCATCATTCAGATTCCTCCAGGCTCCTTATTTCATGAAGGATCTCACGTACACGACACTAGGCCGGATGCCTTTCACTTTTGTACTGAATGCTGCGAAAACTGTGGCTACATTTGCACACTTCCTTTGGGTTAGTATTCGTGCATGCTCTTGGTAAAGTTCCTGCCCTCTCAGCTGGAGTTTCATTAGGACACTCACAACCCCTGCATGAGACCGCTCATGGATCCATGGAGAATACCAGATGGTTAATTGAAGATGGTAATGAAGTAGAACTTCTCGGTAGGCGATTTGTAGGTCATGATTCAGGGGGACCTCAACTATGTAATATGGTCTGCGCGCAGCTTGGTGAGTAGTCGCAGAGTTCATACCTTGCAAGATGATCAATGGTGTCTTTCTCGAATCATCAGGTCGCCACACACATGTAGCGATTTGTCGGACCCCCCATGACGTTCCATGTCATGGCAATGATTGGGAACATTCCGCGGACGTTTTCTTCCCATTTCCACAAATACCCAAAGACTGGATATCCCATAAGCTTTATTGGGCAAGGACAGGTTAGTCCCGCTGATACGATACGATAGACGATTGTCTAAGAAAAACGTTTTACAGGGTTCAAAGGTAGGAGTAATCCCTTCTCACCTAGTCGATGACTTCAATGTCAATTTCGCTATAACAGATCCATACTCCAGAGAAGAACAGATCGAATTCTCCAAATGTGACAGTCGATGTGCAGGTCAGTTGGAGCACAGGCTCTCACAAATTCTCGCTAATCGTTGTGATGCAACGCAGGTCCTGAACACCAGGAGCCGGGCGCTCAGCCAAGCTATTGCATCTTGCCCCTGTTCCATCCGCCTCAGCCTCAAGACTGGCAACAGAACACA
>WSUA01000029.1:68795-81156 GCA_019633455.1 Tulasnella sp. 419 | reverse complement strand
AAAAAAACCGAAAATTCCGCTGACCACTGAGCTCGATAATAAGCTCCTGTAGAAGCCATGCTGTTGGGTGATTGGCTGTCATTTCATCTTGTCTTTGTTTCTTTCACTCGAGAATCCGGCCATAACGATCATCGTATTGACATGTCTATTCTGTGCTGCTTTATTTTGACTGTCAGTTATAAGTGGTCAAGACTGGCGACCCTGTCATCGGGGAGAGACCGAGGTGGCGTTCTCATATCAATCTATTTTTGTCGACTCGGACTTCACGTGTTTATCTTCCATTGATTTGCCGCAGCTTACGTCTTCGGCCGGCTCGCATCATAGCAGAAGTTTCCTATTTTTGGCTCATTGGGCCACTTCTAGTGAATATATATGTCAATCTCCTCACATTGCTTCCACTTCTGCACCAACGTTTTCTCAGGCTGCAGTATCCTCAACCTCCAAGTCGACAACGATCTCACTTCTTGATCTATTATGTCCCAAGTCTCAGAAGTTTGCGAGGATTGCTTCACCGGCGCGCTCCTTCCCGGAGAGCCAACCGGTAGTATGACGTCTATCGGTTCCCAGCAGGCTTATTATAAGCCTGGCAACGCTCCAACTGATCGAAAGGCAATCATCATCCTCCCTGATATTTTTGGTCTTGCTAGCAACAACCATCAGATTATTGCTGACCAGCTCGCACAAGAGACAGGCTTTGATGCTTATGTGCTCGATTACTTCAATGGTAATGGCCCTTTCAATCTCCTTGAATCCACATTTACCCAAAATCAGGTGATTGATCCTACTTGCTGATCCAAATAGGCAGTCCTCCGGTGGATGTAAATCAGATGTTACGGTATCTTCCACAAACTCCCGGCATTGTATTATCGACATGGAAAAAGTTGAAGTTTTATTGGACTCTACTCCCTATCTTGCCTGCGATAAAAGCCAATCGTCCTCCCGTGCTGAGCAACCGTACCACTGATGTAAGCAATCAAATGACTAGCACGTAGCGAAGAAGTAACATACTCCTTTTCCAGTTTATTACTAATCTTCAGAAGGAAAAGAGCTATGCAAAGCTTGGTGTTGTTGGGTATGTCTCCCTCCCTCGAATTGGTTCCAGATATTGATTTACATTGTTGCTTCGTTTTGAAAGATACTGTCTGGGGGGTGAGTAACTTCCCTGTTATCGGTTTACAATCGGCGATATCCCTAATTTGATGTAGGGAAAGTCGCAATTCTAATCGCTCAGGCCAAACTCATCGATTCCGTTGTCATTCTTCATCCTGGTGGAGTGGAACCTGACGAAGCAAGAAAAATCCTTGTAGGTAACACGTCTCTTGACTTTCAAAATTACCTCTTTATTACCGTGGCTGCTCTCGCGTCTCAATAGGTTCCGTCCAGTTGGGTCTGGCCTGAAGGTGGGCTTAATTTCGTAAGCAGATGCAGGATTTAGTATATTGATATACATATATATCAGAGGAATCGCAGCTCACTCCTCAGATGCGCGACGAGATCGAAGCTGCTCTGAAGGAAAAGAGTGACAATGTTGCGTTCGAATCCAAGATCTACAAAGGCACGTTTCCTTGCACGATTTGTTTCAGCTCATCCGTTTAACACTCCATCAGGTACAACGCATGGATTTGCCTCACGACCCAATTTAACTATTCCAGAAATCAAGGATGCTTATCATGGAGCGTTGGAGCAGTCAGCTAAATGGCTTACTTCAACACTATGAAGTGGAGATTTCTTGGGATATCATCCAGTCAGCTTTCACAGCTTCCATCTCCTCCCCCGAACGTCGCATATCAGTTGCTCTGCTTGAGCTTTGATCGAGTTGACGCAGGTCTAGATGTGGTATCAATACACATGCACATATATTAGAGCCGTGCTATAAAATACATATTGCCCCAACGAATGCGAAAACTGTGCGATACTAAGCCTCACAGTTGCCGCCTCTTCTTTCTCTCCAGATCTTCTTGCATCAATGCCTCAACAGCTGTCATCGATGATACATCCCTTTTGAGCATGCCCTTGGATGATGATGCCTTTGCAGATGCCATTTTGAAGACGTTCGTTTTCAGCGGATTCCCAGCAGGCTTTAATGCGTTAAACTTTAGCGCAGGAGGTGGTGCAGATAATCCTTCTCCAGTTGAGTTGTCCAGCCCATTTGATGAGATCCCAGCGTCACTCTTAGGTCCGTCTTCTGCCTGAGGTGAAGGTTTTTTGCCGAAGGATAACTTGACCTTTTCACCCTCTTCACGTTTAAGACCTTCCTCAGGTGACGCATCAGATGTGGAAGCAATATTCAACGAGCCCGCCTCTTCTTGTGCCTTCTGTATTTGTGCGGTTATCAATGATCGTTCTCGCTGTTCATCCGAGGTCTGTAATTTCTCCTTCTTTGCGCTAGCTTCCTATAAAGATAAACAATTAAGTAAGTAAAAGAAGCAACAGAAACTTCAGTCCATGGTACAACTCACAGCCTTTTCAAGCGCTTTGGGACTATTGTCAATCCAAGCGAGGAACCAACCCTTCTCCGTTTCGTCCACCCTTGCTACGCCGGTTCGTCCCAAATGCTTGACGAACTCGGTGAGCGTAACCCAGCGAGTTGCGTTCATGTGAAGATGATGCTTGTCTTGGATGTACTCTTGATACACAGTGTTGGCCTTGACACGCTTCGTGCCGAATCTGTATAACGGATAGTTTAGTCGAAAATCAAGGAGAACCGCCTAAATATGCATACCTCCTAGAGAGTAGCTTCACAAATTCACTCTGGAATTGACTCGAAAAGTCAGAGATGTGCCTTCCAGCGCTTTCTCCAACCACCAGCATTTGGCGAAGATGTGCTTCCGTTTGCATATGACATTTGAAACCATTTTCATCCCTACATTGCTTCTCGCAAACTTGACAGTACCATCGAAGTCTTTGAAGACCTGAAGAATCAAGATTGGTCAGTACATGCCGAACTTGCTCAGTAAGAGGTCAGCACAAACCTTTCGACTTCATCGCATTTGCGATGTACTTCCTGATTAAGAAGAAGCATGTGAGCATTCGTCAAGATGCATAGTAGCAGAGACTTACGGTGTGCCGACTTCAGCTCTAGGCATATTGATCTATATGGAGTGTGGCGTTGGTGGAAGTGATTGGTGTGGTTAGGATCGAAATCCCAACATCGGAGTTCCACATACAGAAAGCACGGACTTAACAATAAGGTCCGTCGCGGAATTGTCATACATTCATTATATTAGTAACAGGCATTCGACATAAACTCCATAGTCCCTATGATCATAGCACATAACTTCCCCATAGTAGATTATTTCTCTCCAACACGATATATCTATATTATATTGATATGAGCAATTATTGAAATCCCGATCGAGGTTGATACCTACCTGAATTTTCCCACTCTTAAGATCATCCAGTCGATATGAAACAGTCTCGATACTCTAGAGACCAAATCAATCAAGTCAATAAAAGCAAGAAAAGTAAATTACTGATCCACGAACCGGGAATGTATGGGCATGAAGCGCAGCTTGGTACACCTTGATCTTGTTTTTCTTATGTTCCAGTTCACATACGATACCCAAAAGGGGGCCCCCTTGAGTTCCAATATGCATATCATACTTCTGAAGTCCCTTTGTTCCCTTGAAGCGTACATCGGAGAGAGCAATTATATCGCCTGGTAGGATTTCAGTCACATTTTCAGTGACCATAGATGAGACCTGCGAGTAGATGAGATGTCCATAATGACCCGCATCTGCAGAGATAACGATTTGGCGAGCCCCTGGTACCTTCGATAATGCTTCTTTCACGAACCCTCCTGGAGTGCCATCTGCAATGACCGCCAAGGTGGACTCGGCGACTAAAACAGATCCAGCATGGTAGACTTTGGTTCCAATCCGGTTCCACAAGGATCTCAATTCGGGCTCGGACAGCGGTTTCGGCGGCTCTTCAGGTTTTGGGGCTTCAGCTGGTGCGGCAATTTCGTATTCAACTATAACCTCTTGATTGTAGCTCTCTGGCTCATGTTCTGCCTCCCATGATTGTGACGGAGCTAGAGCAGAAGATGACTCCCAGTAAGAGTCTTCCACCGGTGGACTGACTGGAGGTAATGAACGTCTTGGAGGCAAGGAATGATGAGCTGATAAGGATGGTGATGGATCCCCGGTCTTGTGTACATTCACATATTCACCACCAGGAGGATGTATCTCCAGCTCCAGACCCATCTGATTCGAAGGATGAATTGAAGGTGGCTCGCGATCGAAGGACTCTCGGCGATCCATAGGGTAATGATGAGAAGGAACTTCAGGCACCGCGGTTTCATATGGTTCTTCAACTTCTACGGCGGATTCATTGTACCTAGCTTCCTCATGGAGTCCAAGTGCTCCACCTGATACATCCGGAGAGTACGGCTGATGGTATTCAGGTTGCGTATCAACTGGCTTTGGAGGTGGTGGTGGAGGGGGTGCAGTACGGCCGGGCAACATGCCAATCCGCATTCCTCCAGAAGCTGCTAGCCTCGCTGCTATCGCCGCCCTTCTTTCTTCAGCAGACTGCTCTTCCTGTTCCTCCTCCTTATCACCGTGATCCTCTTCATGACTATGCTTCTCTGCTTGCTGAGTTTCCGGTCGAACCGGAGGCTTCCGGCCTGGTGGTGCCATCCCCATCGGGGCACCAAACTTGATTCCTCCAAGCTTTGCCATTCGTTCAGCAATGGTCCGCTTTCTGATCTGTTCAAAATCTTCAGCAGGTTCCTCTGGAGCCACAGTAGTTTCTTGGGTATGAGTGGGTAGCGTCGAGGTCGAGGCCTTGGGAGAGGAAGGAAGCTGAGCTGGAGGACGAGCAGGAGAGTAGAACATCGGGTCGATGGGATCTTTACAGTAGAGAGTGAGCATGCGGACTCGAAGTAATTGAATAATGAATCATACCGGTATCGGTTTCGTCCATAACCTCCCCAGTAGGACTAAGCTCGTTTTCAATATGAATGGATGGAGCACTTGGGGGTGGAGGAGGTGCTCTATTGAGTAACTTGGTCCTTGAGGATTCATCTATGTCGCTAACGATCGATTCAAGGTTCACATGATTGCGACTCAAAGGACATACCGTGATGCTCAGGTTCAGCTACGAATCCGAAATCACCATATTCATAACCTTCATGAGGAGGAGAAGCTGCTTTGTGGGGTACCGGAGGTGGAGGAAGTGATCTCTTTGTAGCAGGAGGCTGGCTTTGTCTGCGGTTGGGTTGGGAAGGTGCAGCGGGATGCTCGATCTGTTGAGGTCCCAAATCTCGTTCACCCTGCATTTCAGGATGTGACGGAGGCCTTAATATAGGACTTTCCGAGTGAGGACGTTGAGGTTTTGGTGACGCCAGAGGTCCCGAGGTTGATTGTCTGGCAGCGATGGGCGAAGGTACGGGAGGTCTGGACGCTTTCGGCACGGGAGGCCGGACCTTGGGCCCTCCCACTTGCGTGGGTTTAGGTTTTGATAAAGCACCCTGGGTAGATGAGATGTTGTGACCTGAAAGATAAAAAAAACCTGAGTCACGGTCATCAACCTAACAACACGCTGCAACCTGCCCTCACCGGCACTTCCACTCGCATCTTCTTCGTGCGAAAGCGTTACACTCCTAGGCGCTGATGATACGTTCACATCCAAGTCTGCACGATGGGCACTCTAAAGTCATATATTTTCAGAAGATATTCAAGTCATAAGCAATCATATTCATATTGTTGACATGGCCCTACACATGTTATTCAATCACTTACATCTCCTTGCTTGATAGCTTTATCCAATTTATTAGTGTTATCATGTCCGCCATACCCTAAGTTAGCTGACTGTCCTGCAGAATCCTCATCCTCGCCTTTGTCGATTGAAGACGCGATTGTCTGCTTGAGAGCAACATCATCCGAGTCTGCTGCTCTATCTTCCCTGTCTTCTTCTGTAGGGAGCAGAGCCTGATCATCATCACCAGTGACGTGATCATTAGAGGGAGATTTATCTCCCTCGGCGACATCTTCAGCGCTAGGTGTAGGCTCGGCCACAGACGGTTTTTCTAATTCAACTGGTGGGGGAGCTGGAGAAGGTGGCATTTTCTTTTTCCGAGGAGGGGCAGCTCGCTTTGGACCTGCAAGCAAGGTCATGCCCTCCTTGGGGGGAACCGGAGGTGGAAGGAATTGAGGGGAGGCAGGTCTAGTTGATTTCGGGACGGGGGGAGGCGCTTCTCCAGCAGCTTCTTCCTCATCCTCCTGCTGCTCTCCCTTGGTTTTCATTTTCGACGAATTACTGCGACCTCTCTTTGGATCTGTCGAGCGCGCTTCTCTTCTAGTTTCACCATCTGCTTCTTCTTCCACTGCATAAGCACCAGGATCTTCTTCCACGTCCCGTCGCTCGTGTTCTTCTTCATCGCCTCCGTCTGAATCACCATAACCAACATTATACCATTCGAATTCAGTTGGACGAGGTAGAGGGAATGGAGTCGAGTTACGACCGTGTTTGAGAGAAGACGAAGCGGGTAAGTGATTGGAAGGGAGTAATGAATGCAATTGATTCAATGGAATAGATTTAGGAGTGGATTGCGGTAGTGGTTGTTGAACGGGGGATTGTGATCGGAAGGAGCGTAGAGAAGAGTCATCGTCAGAATGAAGGGATGATTTGGATAATGGAGGCGTGATGGCCACAGTACGTGTAGCAAAAGGTTTGGGTGGCGGCGATGGCGTACCAGTCCGAGATCCGTTACGACGGGAAAGGAGACGACCGAGGGATCGACCAGAGGAATTAGAGTTGGACCGCGCCAATTTCACGTTAGTGACAGATTGGGCATAGCGCCGCATAGTGGGTTTCATGGGCGATTCGTCATCGGAATCAATGGAGATTTCACCCGGGCCCGGGAGTGCAGGTAATGCACGCGAAGGAGCATGAGAAATGACAGAAGGTGGGCGTTCGGTAGTATTCCCCTATGTCACAACAAAATGCTTGAGATGATAAGAGGTGAAGCAGCTTGAAAGTTGCTCACCATTTGTTCCAATCGCATTTTGTATTGATAACGCGATTTGATACGAGCAGCAGGGGTCATGCCAGCCAATGAAGGAGGCGGCGGAGGCGGCGGAGTAGGAGGAGCAGGAGCAGGAGATGATACAAGGAAAGAAGGTTCGGTCAGTTTCTCATTCTTCTTCCGTGGACGAAACAAAAGTGATTTGGGAAGTGAAGGTAATCGGCGGAATAACCAAAAACGAGAATTAGTGCCCCTCGGCCCAGGATACAGCGGCGAAGGCGAATTCCCTTGAGGCTGCACCAACAACCTTGGATGCCGAGATAATGGCCGAGGATAAAATGAAGAAGAAACATGATCCGGTCCAGAAATATTTGGAAGTGAGCTAACCGAATGAATAGAGCGTGAATCGGGATCAAGGGAAACATGGACGTAGTTTTCCCCCGCGATTTCACTACTTGATTGTTCTTGGTGGCTTTCTGAGCCCTCCATCTCGTCCATCTCGTCCACCTTCTCGAAGGCAGTGTATGTAGGCCCATTCCCCGCTCGCTTTGCGCGGAAAGTATGGAATGGGGCAGGTGCGGGAAGTTCGGTTGGATAACGTGAATGCGTGGATGAAGAACGTTCAAGGCGGGTAGGGGGAGGAGGAGGGGTTTCGACATAATAGGATGGAATACCAACAGAAGGAGAATATTGAGAAGGAACAGAAGAAGGATAGCGTGAATGGGGTATGGCGGATAAGTGTCTCGGCTTGGTATCAACGTAAGATGATTCATGGCCTTCTGCCATGGACCGTGGTTCGTAGAAGCGAGACTGTCCGCTAGTATAATAATAACTTGCTATTTGAGAATCGGCCATGTATAGAGTACCCGGAAGATCTGGGTCTGAACGAGACAAGCGATGTAACGGATTTGGTAATGGGGTAGTTCGTGAACGGGCAAAAGGCGGCGGAGACACCGGAGAAGTAGGGGTGGGTGGCATCCCCTGAGGAACGCTTGCTTTGTATTTGGAAGAAACAGCAAGACGATTTGGAAGAGAAGAATCCCCTGTAGCCAGTGCAACCAAGGGAGAAGGGAAAGAGGGGTACTCATAGACAGATCGTGGTATGCAGAACGACGAACCTTGAGAGATTACCTGGGACCTCGGAATCTCTTTTCCAATTGGCTTTGGTGCGGGAGATGTTGAACGAGAACGAGGTACTGGAGGGCGTGGTCGTTTGGGAGAAGCGGGAGGAGATGCTGGTGGAGATGCTGGTTCCCTGGTCAACTCTTCGTGAATGCTCGGCTCTGGTTGCTCTGGAGGAGACTGAGGAAGTTCGACAGACGCAGCAGCCTCGAGGCTGCCCTTCCTAGCGGGCCCTTGGGATACGATTGCAATAGGTACACTCTTGACTGATGCACCATCATTCTCTTGTTCCGACTCCCGACGAACTGTAGGAGGCTTCTTGGCAAAGACTGGAGGACCCATGCCTAGTCGTGCACCACCAAGACGAGCCATTCTGGCAGCGATATTTGCTCGACGTTGCCGCTCTGCTTCTTCAGGATCCACCGACTCATCACCTGACTTGCTCTCTTCAGGTTCTTCGGAAGGATGTTCCTCAGGACTAGTTGACGTTTCAGCAGGCTGCTCTGCAGTCGTGGATTCACTTGCGGGGATATGAGGGACGACTGCTTTCTTCCATACACGAGGTTTTTCAGGGGGTGGAGGAGGGGCATTGGCTTGAGGAGCTCCGAAAGCACCCTTATTCTGAAGAGCAGCCATTCTGTCTTTGAGACTTCCACCTTGAGATATACTTGATCTGGCATCAGAAGCCGACATTCCGCTTGCCAGTGTGTTGCGATCAGCTTCTTTATCGGATGGAGGAGTTGGAGGACGAGGTGCACTTGTACTTGCTGTTGCTTGAGGTGGAGGTGGAGGACTAGCAGCAGCCTCTGCTTGTTTCTGCTTCCAAGCCCAATTCTTCTGCGGAGCCGATGATCTTGGTGCAGGTGCAGCTGGTTTAGCAGGTTTCTGCTCAAATTGAGCAATCCGATCGCGGAGAGATCCCACTTTCTTGGGAGGAGAGGATTCCTCTGACATGTTGGTTACGTCTAATTGCTTGCAATATCTGAGGCAACAATATAAGAGGGGAGATGAAAACAAAAAGGTGGGGGACTAATTGTCAGTTGTGGACACAACGAGGTGCAGTCAAATACTAAATCATTCTGCCAGGCGCATTACACGCGCCCATCACCACGTTCTACAAAATGTTATCATACCAATCGTACAAATCGATTACCACACAAAACGCAACATCGTACCGCATCGAGTATTTCCTTGACAACCCATCCATATTCCCCGCATCTTGGATCTTCCTCAGCCACAGGTGCGAGGGCCTTTCGAGAACAGCCTATACATGTTCGTGTCTTGGTCGTTGCTAAGAGTAAGGATGTGACAGAGCACCGCACTCCAATTAAGGTGTCAGAACAAACTTGTTCACGCGTGACCAAAAGATGCACTTACTCCATCGATGTCCTTTTTGACATTCAGCATGTGTCACCCCGCCGGGTAAAATATCATCTTGACACGCTGGACATCGTTCTCCCACCCCGTCTTCGCCACTTTTGCTTGCTAAGCCATCACCCACTGAATTACTATCACTTCTCATCTCAACATCCAATGAAGAACGTTCGTCGGATGAGCCTTCTGAAAGAGCATATTGCCGAAATATTCGTTTCTTGAACGCACGATCAGCATCTGTTCAAATGGCCATCAGTCAGGACATAAATCAATGAGAAATTAAGAAGCAAACCTTGTAGATAGGAATGGACCTCTGAGAGTGCATCTAAAATCGTCCGAAGTGTTATTTGAGAAATGGTCTTTAACAGATCTTCCGCTCTTCCTTCGAATCGACCATCCTTAGATAAACGCTTTGATATGATGTCACTAAAGGTTGAACTTCCAATTAAACGCCCAAGCCACTTACGAAGCATGACAAAGCTACGTTATACTTTATCCGCAATTGGTCGAGTCCCTCAGAGTGAGCCAGGGAGCGTTGCACACCTTCCCTAAATGACGTCCGAATCCCCATTGGGATATGATCTAATTCCATTACTTGATTGTCTTCCGACACGGATCGTAACGGAGTGGCAGAACTTGGAGGAGCTGCCAGGAGTTCTAACAACTTCTCTTTTGCTCCCTCTAAGATAGTTGGACTTCTTAGACCAAACAGCACCGTTCGAACCGCGCATGCTGAATCTATGAAACAAATCAGACTGATGCATGTATTTTCCTCCAAGAAGTTACATACCTGAAGATTCTCCACGCAGTAACTCTTCTACCTTTGTAAGGAAACCAAGGACCTTCGACTCATCTTGGACATCATTCCATAATTGTTTTACGACCAATGTATTTTTCCGTTTCGATTCGGGTTTATAAGCAAAGTCGTGTGGTCTCCAATGCCTATCATCCCAAATAAGAAATCAGGATTTTAAATATAAACAACGGGATTCATACTCAACTCGCTAAACCACATTACTGTACCCAGGCTATCAAAAGGCACCATTCCACTGCATCGGAACATATCATCGGATCGAAGTTTTTTATTTATTGTTAGCGAATCAGTGGATCGAACGAGCTGAGATAGGGGGAGGGATAGTATATCCTTGTCGTCCGCAGTGGGAACCAGAGTGGGCAGCGATGACACCGAGTAAATGACATGAACAGAGGAATCTTGCAGGGCAAGTATGATGCAATCCCGTTCTTTCAGGTATATGAGACCTGGAGAAGTTGACGTTAGCAACTGCGTCATACAATCTGGAATAAGCATGCTAACCGCAAGGAGGGAGAAGAGAGTTGGATCCGGAGCATGTTACTTGTCGCTTCAGATCAATGCACTGTAATCCATGTTCAAGGGACCAAATAAACACCATTCCGGGCTTGGTGTGCACTAACAAAGGCTGCATAAATTTCAGGATATGTCGGGACTCGTAAACTTGTGCGGGGCTCAGGATACATTAGCTTACCCTGCGGTCAGGGACCGATATCCATGACATACTTGTGATCGACTTCCCGTCAGATATCGAGGGTGACTCCCCCGGCAGTATGGATGTTGTCAAAGCTTGTTCATAAAGGGGTATTGGGGTATCTTGGGTGGTTTTGGTAAGGACGAGACTTTGTCGGACCGCCACCCGTCTGATTCTTCCAGTTGGAAAAGCACATGCCAGTATTGCTTCACCTAAGCCCAAATGGTTCATAAAGGGATAAATGAGGTTTTTTTTGACAGGAGAAGCATACATTTATCAGGTTCTGTCATCCGCCAATCTGACCATGCCAGATGGGTGACCCAGTGTTCTCCGAGGTACAATACATGGATCGTCACCATGGATTTGGTCTGTTGATCGTAACTGATTGTGATATTGTTCAGACAGGGAGGCAGTTTGACAAGTTCTTTGCATACCGTAACAGTCCGACCCTCCCGGATCTTGTTCCGATTGCCAGGAGTGAACCATCAAGGATCATCTTCGAGTCCGTGGTATAGTTGACTTGCTTAGACCATGTGAATGCTAGTTTGATTGTTATCATGCGGCTCTTTAGAATGTCAAATTCGCTGAGTGCACCTACATTGGATCTGAGTGTGCATGATCTCTTTTGCACCTAGCTCCACAGACTGTTCCTCTCCAGCAGGAAGTCTTGCCCGCAACTTGTCTAGTTCATTTGTTTTCAGCATGGCAGTTATGTCTTGAAGCTGGAAAAAATGTTCCTCAGCGCGGTGTTTCAGGTGACTCGACGGGCGTCATTACCTTGACCCACGCCCCCTTTAAGTGATTAAGTGACGTCTCCCAGATACTTAATTCCAGATTTGTATTTAGTGCGGCGAGTAAGCAGCTTGCATAAACCATTTGAGTTGAATAATATTGTGGCTCTGTGATGGACATTACATACCAACCTTCCGTACTTAGATTTGTTGGCGACCAACAAGCTGCTCTCCACATATTTTCTAAGGTACCCAAAACCAGGGTCGAGTATTCTAAGGTAAGGGGACTTGACATCAGTGCGAACTTCGTTATCAAAGAAAACAACGTCAAGACACCTTGTGACTCTAAACCCCATATATGCTCAACACCTTTTTCAAGTCCAATTAAAGTCCTGAACCATCCCAACGGAGGTCCAGCATTGCTTGTTACATCTTTTTCGTCAGGAAGTGCGGTGAGTGTTGACCCAGCATCAAAAGATATCCCTATATCAGGGGTCTTCGGATCGAATAACGCATCAGTTAGTGTACGACGACAAGAGTTTTAGCTCACCAGAATATATATTGCGCTGCGAGTCACAATGAGGACTTGGCCATCTTCTGACCATTGGATAGTGTGTAATGAAGGGTTCGCATCAGAAGACACGCCTAATGCAGTATAT
>WSUA01000029.1:27833-68349 GCA_019633455.1 Tulasnella sp. 419 | reverse complement strand
TCAAGATTGATTGATAAAGACATGTCAATCGTAATGAGCTTCTTCTACCCTCTACTGATACATGCATGATTCGAGCCAACATTATCTAAGTATCAATGCTACTATACCTCTGCCGTCAGGTTGGGCATAGGTTGCCTCTTTTCTGCCTCTTTGCCGATATTAACGAACCACGGGGCCCTCGTGACGTATATCTTCCACAGCTCGGTAAAGAGCATGAATACCACTGTCATGCCAACGACAATGCCCCATTCCCAAGCTAGAGGAACGTAACATGAGAGTGTGAGCGATAATCACCGAATAGAAACAACTCACAAATGCCTCGCATATGGAAAACGCTCGTATTTAGGCCAGGAACATAGATGGCGATGGGAACGGAGGCGCATCCAAAAACAACACTCCAGAACAAAATCTTGTTTGCGTAGAGATCCTCGTAGAAGGGCTTCCCTGGAGTAATGGAGAACATGGACCTATCTAGCGCCTTGAGCTCCCAAGCATAGAGCACTAGAATGGCTATGATTAATTCCCGGCTCTCTGTTAGAGTGCAACGCAAAACTCACGGATTTCAAAAACGATAGTTGCGAAAACAGCGGATCGTGCACGGAAAACTGGGATGCAGTCGTCGCTTGATTCACGATTGCATTCATGCCCAAGGTTACCGTCATGACGTCCCCATACAATTGCGACGAACTGGAAGGAGTCTAGTCAATGAGGGGATCTGCAATAGGGTATGGAACTTACAGTGAGTAGACAAGTAGCCCCCATCACGGTGCCGTAGTAGAAACATGAGATGACAACCTGCCATGTGAAGACGCCAGTCTTGATATTATGAGGAGGCCGCTTCATGACATTTGCAGCAGGCGGTTCTAAGCCGAGCCCAAAGGCTGGAGGACTTCAAATTTCTAAGCATACGCATATGAGCGACAGAACCAAATATCAACATACCTGCTTGTGATCATGTTGATCCATAATACAGCAAGTGGGCTAAGCGGAAATACAGATTTTCCCGCTCCGTCGACAAAGGCCAGCCCAAGAACAAGAAGTATAACTTCGGCCACGTTAGTCGTCAGAAGATGAAGTATGAAACGCTGTATGTTGTCAAAAATGCGGCGTCCCTGAGCGATAGCAGAGCGAATGGAATCGAAATTATCATCTACACGAATAACGGACGATTAACCAAGAAGCTCCGGATCGCGGATGTGGCACAAACCTGTGAGAACCAAATCGGCGGCATCTTTTGCTACATCAGAGCCATCCATTCCTTTGAGAAATCGTAATCAGTAATAGTCGTCATCATTTAGCTCTTGAACTGGAACTCACCCATGGCTACCCCTACAGGTGCAAGTTTCAGACTGGGTGCGTCATTTACACCATCTCCAGTCATCGTCATGAAGAGATTACGTCGTGTTCCTGCTTCTATCATCCGAACCTTGGTCTAGGTCGAATTAGCGTTCTCCCGTTCTGGGTCACATATTCTGATTGTCATGCTCACCTCTGGATCGCATCGTGCAATGACGAGCGGAAGTTGAGGAAGTGCATCAATTTGACGATCCGTTAGTTTATTAAACTCTCCCGCCTAAACCGATACAAGAATTGAATGAAATCATCCACGTAATGCATCAATTAGCTGCTTACAGTCATGACCGAGTTTGGCGGGGATGTTTCAGTAACGATTTCTATCTCGCGAGCAATGGCAGCAGCAGTAGCTATATGATCTCCCGTTAACCTTCAGGAAATGAAACTTATTGAGTTGTCCGCAATTTATACAAGAACAGTCAACTTACATATGAACGGTTATTCCTGCATTTTTACAAGCTCGGACGGCAAGCACGCTCTCAGGCCGAGGAGGGTCATAAATTCCAGCTAAGCCAAGGAACGTGAAATCTTTTTCGAGGTCATCTCTCGTCATGGTGTCGAGATCAAGCCCCGTTTCGACAATATCCACCTCTGCGACTTTAGCCGAGATGGGGTCCGGAATAGGAATTCGGCGGGAAGCTAATGCGAGAACCCGGAGGCCTCGGGACGCGAGACTCTCCATTTGTGCAATAGTCTTTGCTTTGAATTCATCAGTCAATGGTTCTACTTGGAGTCCATTAGATGCATGTGCGTCCTTGATGTACGTGCTGCTAGCATCGAGGACTCGCTCAACCTGTAATGAAGATTTCAATCAGTATGTAGGATGTACTAGGAGGGAATGCTGAACAACGCACCGCGCCTTTGAGGAGCGCTAGGGCCCAACCCGGGGTCTCATCATCCGTGTATATTATGGACATGCGTTTGAGGTTTGAGTCGAATGGGAATTCTGTCTTTAAGGTGTATCGCTTCTCGACGGGAACACCAACGCGCTCCTGTTCGCGCCGGTATCTCTCAGTCAGATCCTCCTCATAGCGGACTCGTTCTCTCTCATCGAATGCTTCCTTTTCTTTTTCTGTCATCGAGTTGATTTCAGCTTTGAGTTCTTCATCGCTGGCTCCCGAATTGGTCAATGCAGGTCGTCCCAGATGGAGCTTGTGCGCGAAGACTTGGAGTGCAACTTCTGTTGGATCTCCAGTTGACGTCCAGCGACCTTCTTTGTTCTTCGAAATCCTATTACAACATTCGATTTAATTAAAGTTGTAAGTGCAAAGAAGATCAAATGGACCTACGTAGCAACATTACACAGTGAGGCGCAAACAACCAATTCCCTGAGGGGTTCGTCTTCGGCAACCGCCTCCGGTGATACAACGATTTCGGTATTTTTACCATCGGTGTTTAGAGTTTGTTCGAAGACCCGTCCCTCAGGATTTAAGGCTTCCGGACCCGTCTCCACCCCAAATGACCGAGGGTTGCTAGTGGCTGAAGATAGCCAAAGTGCCCTAACAATCATTTTGCCTGGATCACCAGGTCACCGATCACTCTAGTTTGCCATGAAAAAGAGGGGCACACCTTGTGTTAGAGTTCCTGTCTTATCGCTGCAAACATCAGTCACGGAGCCGAGGGCTTCCAGTGCGTTGAGTTTGCGAACAATAACGTGCTCTTTAGCCATACGAGATGTTCCGGCAGACAATGTGATTGTCAAAACAGCAATCAAGGACTCGGGAATAACAGAAATAGCCAGCCTATTCAAGAATGGTAAGAGTATATTAGGTATGTGAGGTTCTTGGGTACTTACGCAATAGCGTATATAGCGACTTCATTGTCAACTTTGAACTAGAATAACATGGTGAGTAGCAGTAACAACCACAATATCCCGATAGCTTACCTTTGCAACGCCGAATACAATGATAGCCAATAAAATCGCGGTCAAGAAGAGAAGGTACGCTAGCTTGTTTAACTTGATCTGCAGAGGAGTACCACTTCGGAGGCCTCTGGATGAATCATCAGACGTATCATTAGCACTAGGTCATGTGATGATTTGAAAGCCACCCTCACAGGAATGTCATGATATTCTCAATGACAGATTTGGAGAAAGGAACCTTCTCTCCGTCTACAGATAGCTTGTTTCGCTTTTTGTTCATCGCTTGTGCAATAGCGCCAACCTACCAACATTCTTATCAGCAATTCTCCAGCCTGACGAAAGTATTTATCAACTTACTTGAGTTCCCATACCGGTAGCCACCACCAGTCCCTTGCCTCTGCCCTTACTGACGCTAGAACTGGCAAAGCACATGTTTGTTCTATCCCCAACACCAATTTGTTCTCCGTTTTTCATGTGCAATTGAGCAATTGTTTTTGGGACTGGTAATGCTTCGCCAGTGAGGAGTGCCTCGTTACATTCAAGGTTGCTGACCTGCAATATGCTCTTAGAGTAAGACTTATAATTATAAGACCGAGTGAAATCACATACCGAGATTAGACGGAGATCTGCGGGCACGACATCTCCAATCTTGATGAGACAAATGTCACCCGGCACCACGTAACGGGCAGGTATGTACTGGGACTCCCCGTTTCGTATGACTAAAGCTGTTGGAGATGACAGAGAGCGAAGAGAGTCCATAGTCTTCTCTGCTTTATATTCTTGGAAGAAACCGACTGAGACGTTTAGGACAATGACAGCAGTGATTACTGCACCCTCGACCCAGTCCCGAACACCCCAGCTCAATGCCATTGCGGCAATGAGGACAAGGCATAACGCATTGGCTGCCATCGTGATAGTTGAGAACGCGAATATGCTGAGGAAGAGGGACTCACTTACCCATTTGCCGGATGAGGACCTTGAGGGCACTAACACCCCCTTCATCAGTCAGTTGATTTTCACCATATCTGACACAGTATATTCAGCTTCTCGAGAAGCGTGTATCCAATGATATACTTACTCTTCGATTCGTTTAGCAGCGTCTTCCTCAGCCAAACCATCATGTTCATTGCTGCGTAATTTTTTGAGGAGTGATGCCACATCAAGATTGTGAGCTCGCTCGGCAAGAGCTTGTTGCGCGAGATTCTTTTGTTGAATGGGCTGAAGGGCCTCCTTGGTTGAAGTACGAGTATAGGCTCGACCGTATGTTGTTCGTTTGAAGAGTCGAAATGGCATCGCTACCTGAATTAGCTGGATTATGCCCGGCAGGGTCTTCTTGGCTTTAAGATGAAGAGTTTTCAGCCACTCCAAGACGGATCGGCGAGATACGACGGGAACAGTGTTCAGGATCGGCCGCTTTTAAACGTATCTAGTGGTTGATTCTTGGCAGAATCAGATAAATCGACTTGATGGAGCAAGCTGGCAAGACTTGTTCTTGGCATTGTCTCTATCTGAAGCTTGTGAGTGAAACTGGTATCATATATGCTGGGCATCATTTAATGGGGGGCTCGGCAGTCATCCATCATTCCGCAATGTCATCATTTCGGCACGGATATTGTGCTCCGATATCCCCATTCGGCACGCGAGCTTGGCTTTCGCAACACAAACTTGCTTAAGCTGGTCATCCTAACACGAAACAACTCCAACATATCGAAGAAACGGACTCAATGAGACATTGATTTAATTTTATTCATCACTTCATGACGCATGACTATGCATCTGGAGATAAGTTGATCTTTTGTAAGGATCGTATGCCAACCCCTCCAAGGCTTGGCATTGTTGTGTTACTCCCATACAACGTTATCTCAATTCTATCTCTTATCTAATTAACCGCATGGAAGCCAATCATTCATCCCCTTCACTCATCTCCTGCTCTCAACCTTATAAAAGCCCGGTACATATAGCCTCTGCTACAAGCACACTGATTGATGCAGAGGAACTAAGCAGCCTTCGAGATTAGATTTACCTAGTCAGGTTGAAGCAACGCTAAAAGCCCAAAATTTAGAATGGAAGGATTTAAGTTGGCATGAGAATGCCAAGAAATAACCCACTCTTTACACATACCCATTCCTACAACAGCCGGGTCAGCTGACACTTGCACTGTGTTCTATTCCCTTGTAAATCCCTCTTAGGGTCCTGATGAATACGTCATGACGCTGTTCACGGACACATATACACACACCGTAAACTCAGCTTGATTTGATATTCAAAGTGGGGTGCAAAATGAAATCACTCCAGAGACTCGATTGAAGGTATGATAGTAGATTCGAAGAAATCAAGAAGAATGGGAGTCGTAGTACAAAAACTACTACAGAGTTCGTGACCCGCTTATCGAGAAAGAAATTCTGACATAGCGGGTCGTAATACAGACAACAACCGAATAAAAACCATAGACGATAACATAAACAACATAAAGTTAGTGTCAAGGAGAGCATGTTGGATAAGAAAATGGGTGAATGATGTATGGCACAAATGAAGGGGTTTGACGAATGAGTAAACCAGGAATAAGATGTGAGTGGTGAGCAGTGATGGAAGGGTATCCAGGGTTATGCGACGACATCAAGACGAAAGTTAGATAACAGAAAGTTTAGGGAGCCTATGATGAGCAATACAAAGAGCAAAACAGAGAAAGTACGAGCAGTTGACTTAGGGGGAAAGTTTGAATGCATTGAGACGGTCCAGAGCTATTCACTTGCCGTAGCGGGGATCATATGGGCTGCGGGAACTATGCTTGCTTCCAGTTCTAGTAGATGAAGAAGTGCGGGCCTTGGATTGGAGACTAGATGGTCCTGCCATGTCGTCCCAAGCAGACAAGGTGCTAAACCCAGAAGAGGTGGGTACCGCTGGTGGCTGGTGTGCCCCCATACCCATTACCCCTGAAGTAGGCAGTTGAAGGTGACCCATTGGTTGCGAGTAGGCCCTGCTCGAAATAGTTGCCATTCCAAGCGGGGGTGAAGAAGACAGCTGAGATGAGGGTTGAGATAAATCAGATATATGACTTGAGGGATACGAATATGGATAAGATGATTGCTGGGGTATCGTCGTTGGGTTGTAACCCGTAATAGTCTGATATGATAAAGACGTGCTAGGATGTTGCAGTGGAGGTGAGTTCGATGAATGCGAGTGAGGTTGAGGATATGTAGTGTGTGGCCCGAAGGCAGAAACTGGAGATGGAGTTGCAAACGCTTGTTGCGGTGGTGATAAAGACTTTGCTTGTGCAGCAGATCTACTCCAGAGGAAATGTCAGCGAAATTTCGAAAAAAGCCAGCGGTAGTTCATACCTAACGGATTCGAGCAAGTCTTGCAAGCTTGCGAAGAGGTGACAGAACGTTCCTTGACGTTGATGACTTGCTAGACTACTCAGCTTCTGCAACGAATCCCCCATGCTAGTTTGCAGTTGAGTGTAGAGCTTGCGACCATCTGGAGTTGATGCGCATCCGCAATGAGGGAGCGACGACTTTCCGGTATCACTGGAGCCTAGTAACGAAAAATCGATGATCGATGACGGATCGGGAGGCGCGGACGAATGACGGTGTGACGAAAGTGGTGAAGTCGATTCAGGTGAGCCGGATGCTGTGAGACGGAGGCCTGGCACCAAAGGGATCTGCAACAAAGAGGACGAACCAGTCGGGTACCCTGGATATCCAGTCAAGGACTCTCCAGGGTCATTCGAAGGTGAGACACGACTCTTTTTGCGTTTTGAGCTGTCTGTATCACTGGATGTTCCAGATAGAGACTCTAAAACTGCGACCACCCTCTCATCAAGGCCCTCCATACCGTCGCCTGATCCAGTTCTTAACGGTCTTTGCATTAAAACCCGGACCGTTCTCTCGAGGTCTGCTACACGGTTTTGGAGTCTAAGCAGCTGGTCTCCATTGAAGACATTACTGTAAATGGATGAATGACGAGTGGGAATGTGGATTAGCATTATTGGACGTAAAATTTGGCGAACACGAGGCCGTGCCGCCAACACGAGGCAATGACGACAATGTTCCAACATACCTTGCTTCAGGATCCTCCAGTTGATAGACGCACTGGCCACCCTGGAAAGGTGAAACAAAAGT
Source organism: Tulasnella sp. 419 (assembly GCA_019633455.1). Classification (NCBI taxonomy): domain Eukaryota; kingdom Fungi; phylum Basidiomycota; class Agaricomycetes; order Cantharellales; family Tulasnellaceae; genus Tulasnella; species Tulasnella sp. 419. Next base: position 61,014 of record WSUA01000029.1, on the reverse strand, counting down.
GTTAGGCTCGCCAGGAGGCCTAGAGTGCTGTGTAGGAGAGTGATTATAAAGTGACTCACCACTGCATGATCCACACATCGCGTGCACGGCCTCTTTCTGTCACACTAAGGGAATAACAACCCAAATGTAAGTATCGGTAATTGTGAAAAGGCGGTGGGCTATGTCGGGAGCGTTACGTGGAGGTGAAACCACTGGGGAGGGCGGTTGACCGAATGTGGTGTGAGAACCCACCTTACGACGAAGATCATGGCAAGGTATGCAGCTCTGTAGCACTCGATTCCTCTTCTTGACTGGCCGGGTCTCGTCAGCGAGCGTTGGCTCTCCAAGGACATACTCGTCCGAGCTCTCTCCTTTTGTCATTTGAAAGACCTGAAACATCTTGAAAAGTTGCCGATTTCCGTTTGGTACGGTCGAGTTCGGCTGGTCGTGAAGAAGAAGAGGGAAATGAGCTTATAGAATACGAAGAGGAGGCGGGGACATCCAGAGGCTATATGTACTCTTACGGTGGTGTTGTTTGCCGCTCTTGAAAGCAGCCCACAACAGAGGGTTAAAAGAGCCGTTGTATTGGGTCGCGGTATCCTTTTACCGTAAGTGGGCCCTGGAGAGGTGCTTCACGCAACTTTTGCTCGCCCCGGTTCATCCAGCTGGCCCGCCGTGGTATGGCGTACCTCCAACATGTAGGAACCCGCAGATCAAGCAGCATGCTCTGAAATCCCAGAAACTGAATACGTGACGGCATATACCGCTGCCGCCAGGTGGGACTGTGGCTTGAGGAAACTGCAACCCCGACTCGCACGAAAAGTGGAACTTCTCGCTTTTCCTCGAGCTTAAGCAGCACAGTACGGGATACCATGGAGTTGAGATGCGTGTGCATGTGATGATTCTTCCTTCTGACGGAGCGAAGCAAACAAAAAGAAGGGTGTCAGAACTTTTGATATATGGACCGGGGATAGTGAGGACCCCCTCCCCCTCGATTCTGTCACAAAAATCAAGTTTCGAAAACCCACGCTCCAAGTCATCGAAAGACTCGTTCGTAAAATACGGGTCCTTCCGGCAGATGATCGATTGACCGAGCACAAAGGGAATTGTTGAGAGCTGAGACAATCAGAGAGTCCCTGTCAATAATGGGGCCTCTGGTGGCTTCTAGCCTTCGCCAGATACCGATTGCCGTTTTTCGTTTGCTCCAAAATGCCAGAGAATGTGTGGGCTCGAACCATATCAATGAAGGGATGCGAGCTGCGGAAGGCATAGCGTTAGATATTCTGACACAAAATTGGGGTGAGCGTCGGCTCGGTTGGCTTACTTCTTCATGGACAACGTCAGTCTGGCCACAAGAACGCTATTTGTTATTCGGGAAGTCACCCGTATACTAGCAAGCAAGATGACTGTCTACCCGAAGTTGTCGTATCATACCCATCAATGGGACATATCACTGAGGGCCTGAGGAAATAAAGCCGCAGGCTTATTATGGTAAGGACAACCATCGCGCGTCGAGCTAAGGGATGTCCCGAAGTCGATGGGGGCTGCGTTTCTATACTGTGCCAAAAACAGTGGTCGAACGGAAATGGTCAAGATGGAGCACGTGAGGGCTTCCTAAAGCCGCTTCTAAGAAGCGGGGAACTGAGAAGCGGGGAACTCAGGTTCTTATTCTTACGGCTTTTTCGACGAGGTCCATCAACATCATCATTGACCCTTACAAGGTAGCCAACGAGCATGAAAAATAGCATCCTCACTCGGCAAAGGAATTAAGTTTAATTATAACATTTCAACATTGCGAGCCTCAGCTGGATACATCTAGTAGACTATGAACAGTTATGACTCGGTATTGCGAGTAATAGCTTTAGAAGCTTGAAAGCGAGACTACAAAGTCAAAATATGTATGGCAAAATTGTTATACAAAAGCTATCATGTTGAGTCATGCCAAGCAGCGTTATTTCGGGGACGCTCTGCAATCCTCAACAACCCCTTGTTCATCTCCGTCTCCTGCTACATAATTGCCAGGATGCAGGACATGCACATTGCAAGAGTGCTAAAACGGCAAAGCAATGTATACGGATTCTATGCAGTGGTTGAGACACTATGTTTCATCTGGGCCCGGGGACGCGATGGTAGGGGCATCCCGCTCCGACAGCATTGAGAATCCCGTCAGAGCATTGCAGCTAAGTTCAGCATCCGTCCTAACGAGCGACCGATCAACTGCAACAAGGTAACTTGCCCTCATAAACCTTGAAAATCCAGTGTCATGAAGACCAACCAAAGGGCGACGGCGAATTACATGAGGTCGTTATTCAACACCCCCGACGAACACCGGGGATTCGATTGCCAATACGAGGAGGAAGTTCCCAATGAGCCACTGACACGACGCTAGGGGGTGAACGTTGTTCAGTGCATCTCCGGCATCAATGTGAGCGTGAACATGACACACCCACAGCAGGAGTTTTCCCACCACAATAAACGAGCCGCCTTTCTGATTATGTTCGACCCCGACGTCAGCGAGTTGTGGCAGTGAGGAAGTCATTAGGATGGGGCATCGGGGCTGGACACTTTTAGACATAAATGTGGTTGCCACGAGGCTCGTGTAAACGTAAGAAACATGAGGTGGCAGACTCCATGCTGGTTCAAAGCAATTGAGAGACATAGAACGACTTGCGTCAATGGCAGGACTACAGTATTAGGTATGTGAAGTAAGATGCAGGTGAGGATAGAAGATCGAGAGTTAGCATTTCACTGTGATCCTTCATTGCAAGGTCCCGGAGTAAGTGATGGACTCTATAACCCAAGCAGTTGGAGAATCAAGTGGAGTATAATCAAGCTTTTGGAGCCGAGGGGTCTACCGGTAACTAGTCACATAACAAACCTCAGCGATGAGCTCGACGCAATTCCGCGACATCGCTGGGTTGGCCCACACCCAGCCCCTCCGATTCAGTGTGAATTAAGCGTCAATTTCTGTTCATTGAGGAACCGCTATGTTTAAAAATGAGATCAAGCAAGATTTTCGATGGCGTGACTGAGAAGATGCTGTATGGATCCAACGGGCTACGGTCATCCGAGTTGTTGGCTGTTCTAGACGGATCCAGAAATTGTTATGTCGCAGAAATTGAGCTTTATGGAAGCTATGGTGAATGTCGGGTTGACTCCCTGAGTTGAAAAGCGATCTTCTAGTTTCTGAGAGAAAAACGAGCTGTTAGGTCACAACACCGCGATTTTGACACCGTGGTAGCGATCTGCTACGCTCTCGGCGGTGCAATTGGATACGTTATCCGACTTGCGATGAAGGCTCAAGCCGTAAGCGTTGTCCAATCTACGATAAGTATTGAATAAACCAATCGCAAGACAATGTTCCAAGCCAGGGGACTTGTATTTGGACATCGGCTTTCGAACCGAAGGGTCGCGGAGATGTTTCACAACTAGGAGCTTGACCTTTACCGGTGGAGTTTGAGTGGGTTGAGTCGCACTCCGTTGAGAGGGCTTCGAAGTCTCGTAGAGACATCACGGCTGATTCGATGATTCGAAAAGAAAAAACAAATTAAAATTGCCCCAATCACCCGAATACGTGGCGAAACACTCTTGAGTGCAGCGGGTTCCGGGAGATGTAAAGGATTGTTGCCCGATACAATCGACAAGACAGAAGTTGCGAAGGGTGGAGGGTCGGTCCGATTAGAAGAGAACAGTCAGCAAACCAGAGAAGTCGCAGGTGCTGTCCAACGTCGCAGAGAAAGAGTCTGCTTCTTAGGAGTTCACCATCAGGTGGAAGGGATAAATATCATTGATATGAGGACCAGCGACCACAGTTGATTAAAACCTCCTACTCGTCCGCCTCGTTGCAAACGCGCACCGCACAAACCCCACTTATCATCGCATCTCCTGATGCATGCGATAAGAATCGAGGCCCACCTATATATTAATGCTTGAACGCTCGTAAGTGCAAGCCCCTTTGTCATCAAGGCTAAAGAAGAGATGGAAGGAGCTGCACTGGCTTGACTGGAAATCACATGGAGTGAGATGGCGGTTTCTATGAAAGAAGGCGTCAGTCTTCGAGACGTGATCATGAGCTGAAAGTGCCGGATGCTGCAGGGTACAGCCTCTGGTTGTGCAAGGATCTAGAAGGTTTCAGACCCTTCAGATGTTGGCTCAAGACATTGAACGCATCTGTTCAGATCAGCTGTAACACCACATCTCACAGAAGAGCTCAATGAATCCCTCATTTTTCCACAGCACCTACAAAGCGATCAGTTCAATGAATTGCACCATGAGGAATTCCATCAAGTTTTGCATATGAGTGACAGCCAGCTGAAGGAGCTTACTGGTATACACAGACTCAACGAGATCAATAAGCCATTTGAGTTGTCACAAAGACCACGTGCGAAGTGATGGCATTTTGTTGGAGAAGTGACGATGAACTTCAAGCAGCGGAGAAAACCGAGATTGATATCGAGACACGGAGTTGATTGCAAGATACAGAACGCCGCAAAGTGGCGCGCTGGGATTTCCATGGAACACACGACTGTATTTCAAGCCTATACTCATAATCTGTTCATCTGGTCGGCATTCAGCAAATACTTAGCATCATTTGACCAACGGCCTAATGCCGGTTCCATTGTCCTTCAAGCTCCGGCCCTCGTAGCTCTTGACTTCTTTCTCGTATTGGCCTAAAGGGATTTATGAGAGGCAGTTGAAGAAATCCAGGGATGATCTGACTTACTGAGCGACTTGATCTTTTTAGAAGGGTGATCTGGATCTGAGGAAGTTTCAGCTGGTGAAGCCTCTGCGGGTCGCTTGCCTCTATTTTTCTGTAAGCGGAACGTGATCAATTACATGGCAACTAATGTGTTTGAAGCACTTACAAAGCGGTTATCGAAAGCTCGTTTCCTACGGGCAAGTCAGTTTAAGGTTTTCAGTTGATTCCGCGTCAGGAAATTCTCACTTAGTTAGGAGTTCTTCCTGTTTCTTCTTCTCGTCCTCCTCCTGAGAACAGAAAACCATCAGCAAAGCGCACCTGCAAGTGTTCTAATTAGAATAAGACCTTTTTGGACCTTTGGAACCGCTCGAGAAAGGATCCGTCGTTAGAGAAAATGTTGACGGGCTTTGATTTTGCCGACGCCACGGTGCTGGTATTACTTGTTGTCAAGATCGCTGACTTTGTCGGAGGAGTATTCGGTGAAGGGCTTGACTTAGCAGGTAAAGGTGACTGACTAGACATTATGTCAATATTGCTTGAGCTAGACAATCGGAGTTGTCCTGAAGAGAGTGAATGAGATGATGGGGAAGAAGCAAAGCCGACAAACAGATGTTCGTGGAATTTGCGGGAACACTGATTATGTCGCCGACTGAAATGACTTCAACCAGGAAACAGAGAAGACTGCTGAGGCCGTAAAGTCGTTCTATCCATTTCTGACTCACCTTTGTGAGATACACATGGCGATATTAGCAGAATATTACATAGGAGAGGTACCGGCGTATAAGGAAAGCTCCCGTAGATTGATTCTTAAAGGGAATTACAACATATCAAGCGTGATGACCTCGAACATTACTTCTCCACGACATAGAAGTGCTGTTGCTCTTACAACTCATGAGTTCTAGAGCGTCAGACTCTTTCATCGAGTGAGGTATGTATTGGCTGCAATTTTATCTGTTGAGCGCCCTGACTGCTCACTTGAAGGTCGCCCTTTCGCTGTCATGTGCACTGGAGTGCTTTGTTAAACAACATCCCACACGAGGTAAGGAAACGTGACACTGAATTGTGATCGTAAGAGTCTCGCAGCCGAGGGGCGATACATTACCTCCAACACTGGCTGCGAGTGCACATGGCCCTTGAAATTTCATGTTGGCTCACAGGTGCTTGTTCTAGCGTTGGACAAGGCTTAGTAGTGCCTTCTAGGTGAATATTTGAGTTCAGAGGCTATCTACATGTACCGTAAGCATTACACTCAAACAATATTCTCTGGTCACACAGCCAGGTATAGTGGCACGAGGCGGAAGGAGCCACTTCCATGAGGCTGACCTATGTGCACTCGAATACACCATAAGGCACGCATTGCCAGCAAGCCATCTACATCCTATTCATTAATGACGTACGAGAGCGTTTGGTCAAAGTCTCAATCATCCCATGCATGCTGCGCCTCACCTTTTGGTATGAATCATTGCTGGTAGACTCAGGTAACGCTACTGGGCCTATCTTTGGCTGTCAGCGTGAACTTCTAGGTAACTTAAGCATGGATTGCGAGATTTTGCACTTTGTGAACAGCTCTTGTGGGCAGAACATGTTGAAACAACCTGTTCAGCTTTTCAGTACGTCAAACAAGTTGTAGAAAAGCGAGCGAAAAGCTGAAGAGCTCACTCTACTATGCTTCGCCATTCGTTTCTGTGGGAATGGATGTAATGAATCGGAGGAAATGGGATAAACAACCGTCCTCAGTTCGTATCAGCACCATTCTTGCCCGAGTGGATCACAAGTTCGGCCCTGTAGACTGGTCAATTTCGAAAACGCCGGAGAGGGCCCTAAATCGGGTTAATTCAACAACAATAGAGGTACGGTTATGAAAATTCACTCTGACTATATCACTTTCCCTTCGTGACGGCATCCAGACCACAAAGTCTAGGAGCTTGGCTCAACAAGCGGAGCCCAGCCAAAGAGGCTCCTTTGTCTCCCCTCCCCAGGTTCGCTAAGTGAGCACCCCCAATTCTTAGAGCTCACACGAGATAGCGAATACCGGGATCGTCACTACTGTAGGAGCTCGAGGACCAGGTCGATGGTATTAGCAGATATCTGATCGAAAGTGTCTTGTCTTGTAAGGGATCCAGTCGAAGGGTTCCTCTCCGTCCCGGGAACCTAATTCTCCACAAATCGGTCCGGCGCGCTTTCGCAGCGTGAAAGGAGTTTAGCCGGCACCATGCCACAGGTTTAGCAACGATGGGCGCCCTCATGAGATCGGCAACGATACTGGAAGTAAATTTCTCTGGCTGAGACACTGTAATGAAATGAATGCTAATAAAAAAACTGACTCAAAGGTAAACCACTGAGTAAGGAGAAGCCTCGAACGTGTAGGCTGAGAGAATTTACGCACCGCAATGCTCCGAGAACTCCTTGATCATGGAGTATCCCGATTTGAGAGACTAATCCAAATTGATGGATCCTTTTTATTACTCCCGTATAAGGCAGACAACACAGAGCATCTCGCATGACCAATAAAAGAACAATGACACGGCAGAGCGGCCGGGGATCCGCCCAGGGCAAGGAGGGTAAGGCTTGAAGCATGAATCGCTCCCGAGATCGATCTGTGGTCCAAACGAGGACGCGAGACCTGTCCATGCAGTAATACTCACCCCGCTGAGACATATGCGGAAAATATGTTCCATATACGACGGAAAACAGTTTGTTTTGAGGTACGGATGGCCTTGACAACGTCTAAAACACGTTACGATTTACCGGGGGCACCACGACTGCGAGTATACGTAGGAACACAAACGTCGGGATAAGTATGAAAGCTCCTACACCGCGTTGAACGCATGGTGCGCCATGAGTGAAAATAAGCCGAATGATGGAGGCTTGATATTGACTTTCCTAAGCTGCTAATTGCTCCACACAGCTCTGGTGTTAAAGTATATGTCGATGGTCGTCAATAGCATCGTCAGTAAGTTATGGGAGCAAGAGGAGTGGGATACCTCCAGGCAGTGAGTGCGTTATGAGTCGTCTGCAATGCGTCCTCCTGCACGCATGCGCGATGCAGCGCGTTGAACCAAAAATCGAACATGAGGCGTTGAGCGGCGATTTTCACATAGTCACATGCAAAACATACGGCGATTCTACCATTCGCAAATAATATGTTTCAGGTGGTCATTGGGATGAACACACGACAATAAAGAAACCCATCAAGTCAAACGACATAATTTATGGTAGAATATAGTGATGGCATCACAGGAATAAGGGAGAAAAATCACTAAGCTAAGTGCAAAAGTAACTTATGGTTGGGAAATAGCGGAAGGTTCGGCACCATGAGCTGGATGTGCTGATGCAAGATCAGACACAGAACTATGTAGACTCGAAACAGAGGCAGTCTCTGTCTCAGCATGTGGCTTGGATTCGGATGAAGGGGGAGTGAAAAAACCTAATGCAGTGACGCTCACTGCTTCGACACCTGCACCAGGTGCGTTCGCCGCCCTGCCATTCGGTTTCCCGAGCGTGATGCTACCACGCCCTCCATTTTTACCAATAGCATTGTCAATGCTGACTAGGCTTCGATTACCCTTTGGACCACCAATTGAACCCCCAGTCTTGTGTCTCGACCGTCCGGATCCGGCTGTGATGGTGTGCCTTCCGTTTGACGTACTAGAAGGATATCTGCGATGCTTGTTCCAGGTTGCTGAAGGTGAACGAGGTGTTCCGTTGCTTACGAAAGACGATGATCCGGGAGTCGTTGGTCCGAGTGGCATTACCAACATGGCGTCGTCCAGGTCTTCATCATCTTCGTCTTCCTCTGCAGTTGATGATGACAAAGGTTCGGATGACACTGAACCGGCCATGTTACTGCTTGATTCGAATCCAACTGGTGAAACGGCTTGGCTCCTGTCGGCTGGTTCCTCGAATATCTCGAAATATCGCTCTATGCAGAATTTCACAACCATCCCCACGGTGACATGCCCTTGGAGGTCTGACGTAGTCGATTCGGGGGATCCCTTGAGTAGAGGTGACGACAGCATTGGGGGACCTCCGGGAATTGTGCACATCTGAAGATCCCGAACAGGATTGGAGCCCACAAGATTGGGGGTTATGCAAAGAGCAAGGTTATGCGCGTCCATTCGGTTTATTGATGATCGTAAAGAAACGTCATGAAGAAGGTCTGGAGAATTTCCAGCATACTAAGTTCCCGGCATTTCCAATAGTTTTATGAAAAGCTGCCACTCACGGAAAACATAACTCAACAATATTTCCGCAGCATCCGTTTGTAATGCGGGAAGTATTTGATCCCGGATGAATGTGACCGTAGCGAGATCGCTGGATCCATTAGGTCTGATAGGACATCGCCGAATTATCGGATACATGTCCTCATGGAATATAGGTTCTGGTAAGTCTCTGAAGAACTTCTTGAGGAGAACGGCGGCAATATGGGGGTCTGCGAAAGATGAAAGAGACACCGGATGCCCTAAGTGGAGTTATTTGGGAGGTGAGACTTCATTCCAAGACAAAAAGGCAATCAAATACTCACCACGATCATATGCTTCTTTTGCTTGTCGCAGGAGCACCGAGTTGGGAGAACGCCTAAATAGTCCATCCACTTCCATTCCTGTGGGAGTTTATTTCGACATGGGGTACTTTGTGATTGAAACCATGGCATCACTCACCACATTCACGTAGATACTCCACACAATCCCGGACCACTCGAGGGAGCCCACCATTCTCGCCAAATTGCCCCATGAGAATCTCCAAAGGCACTCCAAAGACTGAAGTATGTTGCTGAACCGGCAGCGTGATTTCTCGCTCATACTTGAGATTTTCTCTGAAACGGCGGCAATGACTACGTGTAAAGTCATCAGAGTGTAATATGCTTACTGGTAAACAGCGGGAGATATGTCGATTTGAGTCAATGGGACGTTGTCGGCAAGCTCCGACAACGTGGATATATACTGAATCTTACGGAAAAACTTGGGACTAGAAGGAGTTAGTGAGGTTACCACGAGGATTTAGTTAGAGGTATACCTAATGATTGCTCCAGCTAAGGAGAATAGCACTAGATAGTTGAAGAGTTAGAGACTATACTCTCAGCACCGCTTTCTGGGACATACTCTTTGAGAAGAATGTCGAGTGGACTATGTACTGTAAGTGTACCGCTTCGTCAGCCTGGATAAACCATTCAATAATATTCTCAACTCACCAATCTTTTGAGATTCTTCCTGTACCTGTTAACGGTGTTAGTTCATGTTGAGCTAGAGGTAGATTCAACATGCTCACTTGCGGTTCAAGCTTCTGTATGCCTTCCAAACCCAGTTCCAACCCGGGGTATAACGGCCTCCAGCGGTAAGAAACACAACGGTGTAGTCATTCTCAACTGCATAATGGGTTTAATTTTGACCTCTCATTGAACAAGGATGATCCGTACCATATAGGTCCAATTGTAAGAGAAGTCGCCTGACGTCACCATTAGTTCTAGGTGATACAAAGCAACATATCGAGTGCATGGGCCTACTTACTGTAGAAGAACGTCATACGAGACCTCGTGGGGATCGGGCAAGGCGGCGGCAGTGATGACCACCCTATCATGTTCAAGAGATAAGATGTCATGATATTGAGCCTGTCATTCAGAGCCCACTCACATAGGACGTGTCCTTGAATGTCAGAAAACTGGGGTCAATATACTGCATCCACCAGTAGTTCAAACGTCCTTACTCGTAGTCCAGACCTGCCTGACAGATAAGTCGCTGCAACACCATATCTACTCGTTTCTTCTCTGCCTCTGAAGGCTCTTCATTCCTTTCTTCTTCGCCAAACTCTCGCTTTACCCAATCGAAGAATGATTTCTTCTTGGGCGACGTCGGTGTTTTGCCAGGTCGCTGGTCCGAATACGAATGCAGAGTTGTTGGAGTCGAAGGAGCCAATGAGAGCGCAGAAAGCTTTTGCTTGAGAGTCAATGATATTGGACCGTCCCTTGACATATTGCAGCAAGCTCTGCTATCGTATTTACGGAGGAAGAAGTGGAAAAGCCGTCGACAACGTGAAACTCAAAAGAAAACGCGAAACCAGGGCCCAAACTCCGAGCGGTTCCTGAACATTCCCCTGTTAGCATTGTGCACCATCAAATAAACGTCTCCAACGCTGTGTTCAATCCTGAGTGCAGATGATCAGAACCCAACTATGACGCTACTTGCACTGTCATCGCTAGTGTTAGTTCCGCACCGGAGGTTCCGGTATTTGTGGGGCAATGCTCGGCGCAATGCATTCTGCTCAGTTCACGAAGTTTCATTCAATCTTAGCCGGAATAATCTTTTCTGCGATATGTTGTCTTGTTGTATGAGCTTTACGAACGGTATTTGAGCTTGAACACAAATGTCCTAGTACAAGCTGGAGTAAAAACAAACTATAGGAGGCGGGAACGGCATGTCACGCCGTGACCATCGTCTCTTGTGACATTCCAGCTTAGGAAACTTGGAAGTTGGTTTCCCTTAACAACAAACACCCACTCCAACTCTCAGAATTGTTGGCAGAGAATAGCTCGTGGATGCATTCACAGATAGATTCAACGCCCGAAGCAACCCCAACTCCTCAATCACGTCCTTCTACACCCGAATTCACCGAGTTTTCTGGGTTAGGGGCTGGCCAAACCAGCACAATCACTCCTAACTCAGCTACAACTATCCTTCTTCAAGAAAAATGTTACCAGCATCGATATATTAGAGATAAAGATGTATCCGGTATTGTAGAGAGGCCTGAACGTCTGCGAGCTGTAGCCTGTGGCCTTGCTGCTGGTATCTCTCGTCTAGAAGAAGAAAGCAATATCCCAGTGCCACAAGACTCGCCAGACGCAGGTCATCAAGATGACAAAGCGGAGGACTTGAGTCGGGCACTAAGTCACCTTACTATTGCTTACCCTCCGGCCGCAAAATCACCCGTTTGTGATGTCATTCATTCTAATGCAACAGTCGATTTGTTATCCCATCCAGCGGTTCAATTCGTGCACGCGCGACCGGGTGATGTGGAACAGTCGTCTCCCAGGTATCCGGAGAATTTGAAGCTATGGTCACTTTCTAGTGAGGAAAAAATAGCAGCAGGCGCGTCAGAAATCCCTGATGGGCTCCCGCAAGGAGACCTTTATCGTACGTGATACAAAGCCACTTCATTCCGGGCTCGACTCATCCAAGAGTTTACAGTCTCACCCGGAAGTCTCGAAGCAATTGAGGGTGCTGTCGGTACAGTCTGCCAAGCGATCGACCTAGTGGCAGCAGCATGCAGGGATCACAGGTCCTTACCGAATGAATTGTCAAGGCCCGGCGTTTCAAGTTCAGAGCCCTCGCAACGCCACTGGCCGTCGCGCGTATTCACTGCAATCAGACCTCCGGGACATCACTGTGGAGAGGAAACTCCCTCTGGTTTCTGTTTTATTAACAACGTCGCCGTTGGGGCAGCTCACGGTTGGTCTTCATTTCATTCCACTCCAAAATGAGATGTCCGCATTCTAACATCAAACTTACGTAGCATATCTCAAACACGGGATCGACCGTGTCGCAATACTAGACATCGACCTTCATCATGGAAATGGAACGCAGAAAATAGCTTGGGCGATCAATGAAGAAACCCACCGAAAAGACCTTGAAGGCCGTGAAACAAAACGAGGATTGAAAATATTCTACGGTTCACTTCATGACATACTTTCTTATCCATGCGAGGTGCGTCACAGCTTTTAGGTTTAACATTGCCCCTGCCCGGGTTGGACCTTGGACCGCGAATCTGACCTCGAGGTTGCAGGATGGTGACGCAACTTTAGTTCGCGATGCGTCAGTCTCGTTGCACAACGCGCATGGACAGTTCATTGAGAATGTTCATTTGGAGTCATATGTCACAGAGGAAGATTTTCACAATAACTTGTACTCTAACTCATACAGTCGATTGATTGAGAAAGCACGCGCATTCTTTCGAGTGACGCAGGCTTCACCTGAGAACAGTCTTCTCATCATTAGGTACGTGTTTGTTTCACACCGAAGTTCGTCTCCATGTAACGCCTCGTGTATTCCATGTGTACCCTTCGTCAGCTGCGGATTCGATGCGTGCGAGCACGAGTATCCGACAATGTCTAGGCACAACAGGAATGTCCCAGTTTCCTTCTACGAGCGGTTTGCAAGAGATGCTCGAGTCCTGGCGGAAGAAGTGTCCAAGGGGAAGGTTGTCAGTGTCCTGGAGGGTGGTTACAGTGATCGGGCACTAACAAGTGGAGCCATGGCCCATCTCGCTGGGCTCACCGGTAGCTATCAAGGTTCTGACACATATTCGTGGAACCGTAGAGGGCAGTGGTGGTCAGCAGACAACCTGAACAAGGTCGGATATTTACTTCCGTTGCAAGATGCCGGATCCATCTCACTGATTTGTGAAATGTTGATCCAATTCTTGCAAAATTTAGATCGAAAGGGCCACAAAATTGTCGAGAAAAACAAGAAACACTATATCATCTTCGATACCGTATGGGGGTCCGACACAAGAACCATGGCTTGTTCGAGCCCTTGAGATATTCAGCACCCTCGATAGGATGCCTATCGTTAACCCGCGAAATCGCGTTCCAACGCCACAAGCCAATCCGCGAATGACCCTCAGAGAGAGGAAGAAACCGGCGGGTCCCGGAACTGACACCCAAACAACTCCTACCACATCTCCTGCCAAAAGCACTCGCCCATCTCCTTCAAGAAATATGGGTGCTACCAGTGCTACAGCAAGAAAGCCAAGGAAGTCTGGAGGTGGAGGAGCAGGAAAAGCATCATCGAAAACGAAAGCGTCACCAATCTCAAATAGTTCAGATGCACCTGATATTCCCCAGGATTATCTCAACCCGGAGGAAGACATAGGTACATCGGGTACCGCATCCGATAATCACGGAAAGGATAATGATTTGACCGAATGGAGAAACGATGGTAAGAAGACCACTGGTGACAGTTTGGTCGAAGCATCAAGGACAAAGGGTAGCGGCGAACACACCACCGACCCTCCAATAACGATTAAGATCAGGATTCCGAGGCAGAGCCTAGCTCAGGTTGATAAGAGCGACACTTAGCGGTGCCGCAAATGGTTGGTTGTGAATGGAACAACCATTTGCTTGTCACAGTCCAACTTCTGGGAAACCATTTGTGTAATATATGACAACCAAAAATCCACGCTGTAACGACAAATTAGAGATGTTCTTGTCCTGATAATGTTTAAACCTGGCAAATCACACGCAATTTTAGTCAATAGCCAATCAATTGAGGATTATCGAACTGACCTAAATTTTGGATGTCGCAGCAGTTCAATTGTGCCTTCAGGTTTCTTAAGGAACATGCAAGAATGGTACGATCCGCCAGTTCTGCCATTGCAGGATCTGACATTTACATCAAGGAATGACGACAGCATATTGGTTAGGGAACTCGGTGAACGTCAGTTGCCGCCGATGATGCGTGAAGGGATATCTCACGCAAAAAAGGCTAAGCGCTGCCCACGGTCCTTTTAAAGTCTGTTATGACGATCCTGGTGCCACAATATCCCATATTGAAAGTTCAGCAACGAGACCTAGGCACTGAAGACGCCATTATCGGACTTCGTAGGACATGCCTGTGAATGGTAAAATGTCGTAAAGCGTTGAATGGCGTAGAACCCCCTCAGGTGTCACTTCGTCATCGCCCGCAATAGCCAATGGAAACCGACAGATCGGACCAGTTCCGAGAGATGTGCACCGGATACCTTTTATAGCTGTGGATACGCCTAGTATTCTTCGAGACAAGGTTGTCACCAGACCACTGCTCCTGTCGAAGACTGCATGAGTGCAAGTCTGTTGAGATCACAGGGGGATTGGTAAAGTTGAAAATCCAAAAATTCGGCTTAGTCATCGGGTAGCGCCACAAAGGTGACCAGAATGCGGAATCCTCCGTCAGATCTGACGATAATCCGTCCATCCCTTGATCTGAGAATTGTTTACAGTGGGACCTGGCGAAGGTTGATTCCGTTGCAGTCACCCGGACCCCTTGATTATTTTGTTGCAGTTGGTTTCGCCCCTTCTCGACCTCGTCTGGAGTGTTCCATGAACCAGGCTTGAGGATATTCATGAAGTTCGAGAGGGTTACTGGGTCGTTCTCCGTAATATGTACGACTCCAACTCGATTAGGATCATTCCTGAGTCTGGCGATGGACCCCACATAAATGTCTGCGGGAACGTCATTTCTACTAGCTTCACTTTTGCCGATATTTCGGTCACCTCGTATGCGAGAAGACGAAGACCTCTCAGTCCACAAGGTCGAGGAAAAACCTTTTGGGGCCTCAATTCTGCGTCCAATGCAGCCCATGAAGGCAACCCAAGGAACGATAAGTTAATAAGACGCGTTGACGGACCCGAAATGAAAATGTCTAGAAATTACCAAATATAAAGTGATCGAGTCACTACTCGGCGTGATGAGCCACTGGCAGAAATATAGGAAAGGATAGGTGTAGAAGTACTTTGTACGTGGTCGTTTAATAATACGGAACCTACATTGGGCATGATGCCAGCACGTTCGCTAGGATTGCAAAGAAATGGCCGATTCGTATGCCCCAAGAAACACTGCACCTCCCAATGATATCCAAAGTGTCCGTGGCACTATACCTGAAAAGAGTGTTGCGGGACCTTCGTTCTTGCAGATCTCGATGAATCGAGTTGTCAACGAGATAGGTGTCTTCGAAGAATCCTATCACCAAAATGGATCAACATCAGAAACTTTGAGGGTAATAAAGGACGATAGTGACGGCATTCCGCACCCTCATATCGAGCATGACGCGTGTTTTAAGAACGTCAAGTGGTGTTGTGGTCGCTGCAGCAATCCCTCCAGCTATCGAGCCACAAAAGGCTGCTTCATAAGCTTGGAGAGGACGGCCGTCTAGAGCGTGTGACAGCTTTGACTTAAGAAGCTCATAAAGTGGGAATTGAATTGAGGTAAACGGGATCTATACGAGATAAGACAGATTGCCCAAAGTGAGGATGTGTTGAAGTCTAACCAGTGACAAATTCCAATCATGCATAATCGCAAGTTGGCACTTTACCTCTCGAAGAATCATGATACCAAACCCTCTGTAGAGACCGAATAAGCCATCAGATTGCATCACTTTCTTGAAAGCATCCAACGAGTTGGAAGTGACACCATAAGTTGATGTCTGTGTCCTAGATTTTATCACCTCCACTGGGACACGGATAAGACAAGCCGCAACTTCTCCAGCTGATGCAGAAACGACATGATTCAAAGGCGAAGGGTGCTCTAATGGGCCACCGAGGTTATGCTTCAAAGTGTCATACGTAGTAAAGAATGCAGCCGCTAGAGCAAGTCGAAGTGACTGTTAGCTTAAAAATGTAGCTGCACCTGGGCGAACTGACCTCCAGGAGCACTACCCACGACTACACTGCCAATTCCCTTGTACACTCCTTTGAATCCGCCGGCGCGTACAAAGCCTTGGGCCGACTGGAGACGCGTCTTGAGCGTGTCGAGGGGGAAGAAAAGGAGGTCCACAGCTATGCCAGCGCATGCACCTGCCTACAGAAATCTGTTTTGGACACTTTTTGATGGACGCAGGGACTCTGAACTTACAACCAGCGATTGGGTAAACGAAGGACGATGGTGTGTCGAAGTATCACTCATTAGGATCTCGACCAAAAACAAAAATTAGATTTCAATTCATATTTTATCGTGTGCAACACGGATATTGCGGCCCGATTTATACTTTGAAGACACATGCTCAGCTGGAGCAGGGACGCAAGTGCAAGAACACAACAACTCCATTCCGAGGATCTGGTGGTAATCAATAACGATACAGAAACACCATTCCCAATCGAATAAGATAGGAAGGGCAGGCATAGCGAAGGTGAGGAGAAAGCAAGGTGGTAACAGGTCAACAGATCGTTAAAAGTAATCCTAATAAACTTTTGACAGGAAAGTAAGCATAGTGAACATGAGCACGATAGCTAAATAGTGCAGGCAGGTAAATAAGGGAGGTGATTGTGTGGATGCGAAGAAAAACAACATGGGTGGGGAGAGTCCGAAACGAAATATGACAACAAGTTCAAATGCGCGACGGTGAATAAGGGAAGTTAATGGTTAAGGTCGTCAATAGAGAAAATGCGTAGATTGGAATCAACGAAAGCGGAAATGGAGGGTTGGTAAGGTCAAGTGCCGTGTATAGATATATGGGTAGCCCGCGGCGGAGATCTTTGTGAGGTCGAGTTTCAACGACTCACGACAATCACCGTTGTTCCTGACCATAGACCACGAGGGACGAACTGCGTGATCGCTGTGGTGGATGTGGGTGATGAGGAGCGACCGAACTGCCAGCGTACGGCAATGGACTTTGAACTGGGTATGTTGTTGATCCTCTAAATGATGCCCAAGAACCCAAAGAGGAGAATCCAGAAACTGTTGGAACATCTGTGTGATGGAACGAAGAAGCATTCCGAGGATTATGAAGTAGATAATTGGGAGGAGATGCCACTGTGGAATGAGGCGACACCCCGGGTTCTGATGCAGGGCTCACATGTGAGACCGGATGAGAAGGTGCCGGTGAGACGTACGCCGGTGAGGGTGCCATGACAGGTTGCGCAGCCTGTGGGGGCGGAGGTGGTGGCATCGCAGATGAAGGGGGGAATGTTGGTGATGCAGCTATTGCTGACGCAGAGCTAGCATTGGTGGCAGTTCTGTAGAGTGGACGTCGGTGAGAAAAGATCCAACTATGAGCGATGTAAAGACTTTACCTGATCATATCCAACGCCTCCACAAGCCGCTCCAGCAGATTACAATGATTGCCATGCTGATGGTCCGGCAAGGCCTTGAGAACGTCGATAGCGACGTCGATATTTGTTTCCATCCCTTGCAGAACCTCGCTCCCAATGGGGTTGCTACCACAACCGCAATTCAGGTTCGTCGATGCCGAGGAATGATTGTGCATGCTCATAGCGGGGGCAGGAGACGCTGGAGATGCAGCAGAGAATGCTGGTGACTGCACGGACATCCCATGAGATAGCATATTCGCCAGAGTACCACCGTCCGAATAGCGGCGGCCAAAGGACTCCATGGTATATCTGAAAGGCGAATCGGCATCCGAACTCGGGGTTGGGAATGTGGAATAGGGAGGTGTTGGAACATCACATGGCGGTGTAATACCATCACCAAAGGTGTATGATGGAAGATAGAAGGAGTCTGCTGGGGTAGTGGCATAGGGAGAGAATGCTGAAGTTGAATCTACGGGACTAGGGAGTGCCGCATCCGATACAGGAAGCCATTCGGCCAGGTCTTCCTGGTCATGAGACTTTGTACCAGTCTTAATGACTTTGGTCGCACGGTCCTGAGTAGCATCCTTATCCACCTTGCGTTTCCTTGTTGATGTTGTACCCAAGATTGCATCGGTCTCGGCTTCTAGGGCAGCTGCCGCTCTCTTTGATAAAGGTTTTTGCATTAGAACACGAACAGTGTGCTCTAGGTCTGCGACACGACCGCGTAATCGGAGGAGTTCGTCTTGCTCAGGTCCTTCCCTATATTACGTCGATAAAAGCGGCCTCATGTCAGCAATCGCGGAATCCAAGGGTAAAAAGCCACGAGGCTAAGTAATGACGCACCTCAGCACAGGATCTTCAAGCTGGTAGACGCATTGTCCCGCCTGCAAGTGGTGAAGTAATGAGCCTCCGCAGTCTCAAAGGTGAATGACCATCGAAAACACTCACGATTCCATGTTCGGTACACCGCGTACATGGTCGTTTCCGATCACACTATGGAAAGACGATCAGTTTCATGTGGAGCGTCATTGGAATAATCAACCACTTACTTTTCGTTTCTGCGAGTGGCAGGCGACGCAAGACTGCATTACACGATTCCTCTTCTTTGTTCGGAAGTTGCGAGGGAGGACAGGGAGAGGACCAGATTCGCCAATCAGTAGCATATCATCCGCGTTTTCCACCTTGGTGAGTGAATATCCGGGCTGAGAAACTACACGAGGAGCAATTGGAGAATCATGGCCTTCATGCGATTGGATAAGAGAAAATTGTTGGTGCTGCTCGTCCGTCATGGTGAGACGGAGAGAATAGACGATAACTGAGAGTGGTTTCGAGAGTAGGTTTGCACTTTCGCAAGAGTTCTAATTAAGACTGCTCAATATCAGGTTTGGATGGCAGCGCTCGATGGATGCGAAGGCAAAGGCGGAAGGGGAAGAAAGGGGAGACGGGGGACAAAGAGAAGATGAGCTATGTGTTATGCGCAACTCGGCGTTGGTATTTATTCCTAACCACTATAGAGGGTGCCAACACACTGGCTCAGCCTATACCAATTGAGGCAGGTGCGAACCATTAGTTCTCAGTTTCAGGGTGTAAGGGCCTCCCGAGACTCACTGCAGATCTAATCTCAGATCCTCCGTCTTTTCCCACATTGGAAATTACCCAAAAATCCGTGCCCAAATAATCACGGTACAATCATTCCGATCTTTTGCTTGGCCTTCCGTTTGCTCCTATCTCTCTAAAGGCGACTTTGCTCAATTCGCAACAATGCTTCATACATCGAGAAAATAAGATGAACAAGTTGGGGGCATTTGGCCCCTGGACTGCCACAGTCATGCACTGCATCGTCTGCTGAAACTCTTCACCACCCGCAGTTTGTCAATATCCACCACCGGGGGTACTCGTCTTCCTAGCATTCAAACACTAGCGTTTCTTGGCCTTTAGAAAAGCTGGATTTTTCTTTTTGGGAAGCTTGTTTTGGCTGGTTCCTGGCCGGCATGGTGTCCGTGGCTTTCCCAAGCTGAGCCGAATTGGCAAAAGGAGAAGAAAGTTGAGGATTCGCACACATGGTCTCCTAGTTATCGCATGATTCCCCTACTTCCGGTCCTTAACCCCCAAGTATGAGGGAGTGACCCTACATTCTACTTGTTTGTCAAACGAAGACCTAGAGATTCGAGACGCTCTCGCCCTCTACGTCTGGAACCTTGGTGCCCCAGCGTCCAGCCTGAGTCGACAACGTCAATATTAGACGCCTTGAGTATTGGAATAAATACTACCTCTCAAGCTTTTGAAAATCGCTCGCCGTGACGTTGACAGAGACATTATGTCTACCGCAGGTCATCTGCTCCGGAGGCATGGCCGATTGGGCCGTACATGTAAATATTCCCGTGACTTGCCCCGTATCGGAAAATTCAAGCGTTGCGAAGTCGAAACAATGATAAAGTGAAGCCATCTTAGTCGAAAAGGATTTTAGGCTCACCTCGGCGCTCGACTACCCATAAAATTGGGCGCCGAACATGGTTATCGCCACTCGCGAAAGTTGGGAGTCTCTGTCTTCTTGGTAACACATGAAAACGCCGCACCTTCAGGAAGATGTGATATTCGCAACGACTTCCGTAGGGGGATAAATGGCTTAATTGGTCGGTGTTAGGACCTTCCGTACAACTTTTTGTTGTTCTCCATAGTCACTTGAGATGTTTACACTTCTCCTTCTCTTGCACTGCGGATCTTCGACTTCCAGTGGAGCATCTATTGTCCTGAGGACAACGTTACGTTTGATTAGATAATCGCATTGCTTAATTGAAGAAGTTCAAACGTACTGCCTGAAGGAGTGAGATTCGCACGTGTCGTCATCCTAGCGATGATATGTGGTTATCCTCCTCGGTAGAGGTTCGGCACTGCCAACCGGTTCTACAATGTCGGACAACGCCAGGTTGTCAATCCGCGAAGCCTCCATTCAGTCAACGAGGCATTCACAAGACTATAATCAAGCACGGCAAGCAGTTCCGAATGTGAGCCAAGAGTTCGTCACTGTTCATCAAGCCTCCGCGCGCAGGCCAACGTTTGCCCTATTCAATTGATCACTCAAAAGGGGATTCCCGTTGCCAACGAATAGGGTTTATGATTCGAATGATATAGTAAAGACTGGCTGAGATTGACACAGCGGGGTGGAATCCTTATCTGGAAGACGAAGGGAATGTAGCTGATCCATTCCAGATAACCATCGATGATTCCCTTTCAAGTATGTAGTGGGTCATTTGGGCTACAGCAATCGACATGGTGGTTAATTAGAATTTCCGCAGGAAGCTTATGCACTCTATCACTTCCCATCAGCTTCCACGAGAGAATTTCGATGTAAGGCCTCTGACACGGCGATGAGGAAATGATGCAGCGGTGCAGAGACATGGAATGAATGAACGGGGGAAGCGAAACAAGCGTTGGCTTTTTACCTTGAAACTCCGACGATTCTTGCAACAACACGTGCGTCATCAACTTTCTACAATTAAGGTCATTCAACCACCATGACAACCCCACCTGCAGATTTACCACCTAATCTCACCGATCCTGATGCCGATTATCTCTCACCTTCATCACCTGTAGAAGAGTCAGATGCTGCAATTTTGTCTCCCGAGGAGCCCCACCCAATCCCAGGAATTACTGCTCCAGTGCGATGTACGTGGAATTTTATCTTTCTATCGAAATAAAATCATTGATATAGACACGGGTGCTCTGATCTGAGTAGGGTATGATGTGAGTAACGATGAATTAGCCTGACAAGATCGAATGAAACATATGATGCTCCCTACTTGACGGCCCTACTAGGCGGACCGAACTGAACCTTACACCCGCATTGTACCATTTGACTCCAGGCATGACACTAGCGTAGAGTTCTTCTTCCAACCCATAACACTCACCGCTTTGGCTATCGCCCTCTCTTTGCTTGCATATGTGGCTATGACGGATAATGTCCTCCACGAAGGGAAAGACAAAAAAGTCCTGTGAGCTCTATCCAACCGCGGTGTCTATTTTCGCATCAATTCTGACCTTTTTACAGAGGCCTTTATGCCGCAATCATTGCATTCCTGACATTTTCAATGATCCAATTTCGCGATGGTCCCTTTATTCGTCCACATCCCGCCTTCTGGAGAATAGTTTTAGGAATCAATCTACTTTATGAGTTATGTTTAGTCTTCATGCTATTCCAGGACCTTCCATCAGCAAGGAGCTACATGGTCATACTGGATCCGAACCTAGGAAAACCACTTCCGGAACGCTCGTATGCCGAGGATTGCTCATTGACACCTTCGTAAGCTCCCAAAAACAACAACAACTAACATTGCGGAGGATATTAATAACCATTTGTTTCTGAGCAGAAATCTATGGGTAGGCGCCACACTCTACCTATCTTATTGGCCGAAGTACTGACTAATTGCAGAATGCCGTTGATATATTCGCATTGGCCCATTTCCTTGGGTGGTTGGGCAAAGCGTTGATTCTGCGAGACTATTGGTTTTGCTGGGTAGGCACCATTGATCTTAGTTTATTTCAAAGCGTGTTTAACCACTCTTACGAAGATCCTTAGCATCTCCTTTGAATTAGCGGAGTATAGTTTAGAACATCAACTTCCTAACTTCGCTGAATGCTGGTGGGATCATGTGAGTAACATCTGTTTCACAATAACTCTGGTACTGATGAGTGCGGTCAGTGGGTACTGGATGTTTTGTTATGTAACTGGGCTGGGACATATCTAGGTATACACTTGATGCTTGCATGAATGCAGTAATACTCACCTTCTGGTTCATATAGGCATGCGAATCTGTCAGTTCTTTGAAGTCAAGGTAACGTAAAGTGATTCTACAATTTCAGCTTTTACTGTATCGAACCTCCTGCAGAGCTTTGTTTGGCGCGGATTCCGACAGAGCAAGGGCTTCCGACAAAAGACCGGACGTGTGTTCAAACAGCTCACACCACATGACTGGACAACTTTCCAGTGGGAAGGCACTGCCTCGTTCGGGCATTACCTGACAGTGGTAACATTACTTGCGACATTTCTCGCAGCGGAGTTGAACCCATTCTATCTGAAATCACTCCTGTGGATGGAGCCAGACCATCCAATCGTTATCGGTAGGTTAATTGGGGTCTTTCTCTGT
Organism: Tulasnella sp. 419; assembly: GCA_019633455.1. NCBI lineage: Eukaryota > Fungi > Basidiomycota > Agaricomycetes > Cantharellales > Tulasnellaceae > Tulasnella > Tulasnella sp. 419. The sequence continues at coordinate 38,417 of WSUA01000029.1, read as the reverse complement.
GCGTTGCCAGCTGTGCGGGAGTTGTACGAGTATCGCAATCGACCGAAGTGAGTGACCTGTGATGCAGCCACGAAGAGAAATCAAATTCGAAATCCCCATTTAACAGGAAAGTTGCAAGAATGGGTCAGCATGCGTGGCTTTTGTTCGCTACTATTGTCACAGAACTATTGATAATTGTTAAATGGAGTCGGGGTCAGTTCCCCGCACCATTCCCCCGTCACATTAAATTGGGGGCGGTGGTAGCGTCTGGACTCTTGGTTGGATATCCATTATTCAAGGTGAGATCATTGGTTATTCAGGTGTATGCTGTCAAGCGCCTACTATCTACGCTTCCATGCCTCCTATCTTCTACGAAGACGTCACTGACACCTGATCACTGGCTATAGTTTGGAATCCCAAAGGTCAGAAGATACCTGAGAAGAAAAGGGAGGGTGGAGAGAAAGCCGGTTTCCAAAGTAGAATAGCATATTGGTCACTAGGCAGACGATCGTTCGCGGCTGAATTATGATATGCCACAACTCATTTGCAAATAGCTTCAAGGTTTACCTCTTGAGGCGTTGATTCGGTGTTGTCTAGACTCGGTTGCCTTCGCTTTACGCCGTACTCCTTTGTTTGAGCGAACAGCAGAACCACACGTTCCGAATTGGGCAGGTCAGTTGGCATATCATGGAGCCTCACCAAAAGGTCTGGAGCGATGGCCTAAGAAGGAGGGCCACTTTTGGTACCGGCACCCCAAAACTGTATCGGACCTCCCCCTACAGCAAGGTCATCTAGACTTTCTGTTTGCTTGTCTACAGTTTGATCAATGTGACAATGAAGAGAAGTGAGGGATTCAGGGGAGGCTTGGCTGACGCACCCCTCAGGTTCCACTTCGGCGCTTTTCCCGTTTCTTCTTGAATCGGATTTGTTGTTCATTGATGTTAGCAAGTTCAGGCCGCCCTGCACCAGATACAGATTTAACAAAGGCTATAGGATCATGGTACCCTCGGCTGCAGATCCAGATCTCCCTGGCGTCGCGTAGGGCACTGTGTAACTTACACAACGAAATGAGATTGCAATTTCTGTATCTGAGCTATAAAGCATTACTTCGGCGGTGTTAGGGACAGTTTGTGGCAAAAAACCTCGTCGGATGCAGATTCCGATCTTCTTTTCGACCATCAATTCGGAGGAGCTCCGCGCAATTTATCTAGGTATGACGATGGTATGGAAAATAAGCTCGCAACTCCGCAGAATAAAACATGTTACATAAAATGGGGGATTGTCCCGTGATTTGGCACAATCTCGGACTGAGACAATGGGCGATAATGGCGATCCTGCCAATGCATATAAGGATGGGAAGGACTCATTCTCATCACATATGCTAAGGTTAGCAAAAACAACTCCCCCAGATGCATGACCATTGGCCAATTGATAGAAAGTGTATCCCCCTCGTGGATTCTAGTAATTTAATGTTCATTATGGTATCATTATCATCTGCATGTTTGTACAGGGGTTGGTGCATGGCCCAGCGGCGGATCGATGATAAATACAAATGTGGAAGAGTAGCATGGCAGGGAACTGATCACGGGAAAACAATTTACGAGTAATATTTGCACTTGCCACATGGGCACTTCTTTTTTGTGACCCAGCAAAGAACTTAGGATAGCCATGGTCTCAAAGGGGAAGAGGGGTTTTTTACTGCCTTTAGAAGGAATAGCGTGGTGATTGATATGGACAAGTGCTACTCAGATCTCGATCTCGACATTAAGGTCGCACGGTGAGTTTCGATGTTCCTTCGCCGAGTCCCGATGTTTGCAAGATGTTTGATGAGGGTTTTGCTGAAGACCAGGACAAGAATATTGTGTTGAAACCAAGTAAAACAGTGCCGAATAGCGCTATGGATCTGGTACCATGGATTTGGATCGGATTGCACACGCCTTGCCTGGGGATGGCTAGGTACTACCTTGATATGGACGGTTGATCTATTTTGTCAATCGAAGGAAAGCTTAAACGTATGTAGAGGTTACCCACATGCCCATTTCGATATCTACTGTCTTGAGACAATTGAGACATGAGTGGCTTTTGCCGAGAGTCAGAATGGCCTGTCAATGGTCATGCATGGCACTGCTCCGTCAACGGTACCAGCCACATTGGAAATTTCCGAAAACTCGATCATGAATAACGGGAAGGCTTTTTTTGCTCCCGCCAGCCAAATACTCTCACCATGCACCATACCAAGCTATTTCAAGTTCATGCTTCAAAATCAATCCAGCGTGTTTGTCCTCGATGTAAGATTTGAATCTGATCATTAGATCCTAGTTGCTGGACGGCGGAGGAGGTAATTTAGGTCTTGAGTCCTGCATGCTTAACCTAATGCAGGTAGAATATCCATCTCCTCAGAAATTTCGAATCACGGAACGCCCTTACTCGGTGGGCCCTTACGAGTGATTTATAGGAAATCCCCATGTTGCTTGGCGACATCGAATATAGAGGTGCTGCGTTCATGATCGCGTCGGTGGACGCGGATATCACTAGTGGGAGAGCAACAAACACTGATCCGCCGACGCTGAGCGCAAAGGATTACTCGATTACACAAAATTATCCGCATCAGGCAAGGTTGAGCTTTACCAACGCCGGGAAGGTCGGGTAGCGAATTACCACAAGGCGCAAGCAGCAATCTCAAACGAGATGATTCGAGATGATTGCAATGTGGGGGACCGCATTGATTGTCAGACTAGTATGGGAATTGGTTGCTCCCAAAGAGCGTTCAACGCACTAATGGTCTCGCCATTAATGAATCGGAATACATGTAAATGGAAGATAAACGGAAAACAGGATACGGGAGACCCCGAGGGAGGCGTTTCGGGAGTATTATTACGATATGTATCTCAGTGTACCAAAGAGTATGTTAACGATAAGCCCGATGACAAGTGCCATTTGCATCCGTTTCCTAAAAAGAAATACGGCATGAAAATGCCTAAGGAAAAGGAGAGATAAAGATTTGGAACTTACGAGAAAACCACACTAGGGGTATGGTCAATTTGGTCGTACTGGTCAGAGAAAAACGCTGCAGGCCGCACGTGGCGCATGAAGAAGAAAGGGATTAGACCAAAGAAGAAACCCATTGATACTCCTTCAAGTAGAGTTGTGTATAAACCTTCAGCTACATGCAACAACCTCGAGGTCATCGGTGATCTTTGATTCAGACTTCAACACATGACACTTGCCTCCATCGACATGATCCATGCCGGCTCCAGCATCCATGTCATCTATCCATTGTTCTTCCAAGGCTCGGGCATGTTCATTTTCTGGAAAATTTAGATGAATAAATTACGCAGCCCACCACTACTAGCTAGATCCAAATACCATCATCGTTCACGGGATCGGGTTCCGTTATACCACGGGAAGCATGGAACTGGCGACGTATCGTTGCTATGTCATCCTCCGTGAATCCAGCAGTGACCAGTCGATCGAATCCCCTTAAAGGTGTAAGTTGTGTTTTCTAGATTGAACGGAGTGAGAGGTGCAATCAAACTTCATGTGCAATTAGCACTGACCTGCACGGATTCTTCTTCATCATTGCCGCTCATTTCTGGTCCAACCGAACAATGTAGCCAAGTAGAGGAGGAAATGGAGGAACTCTCGGCACCTCCATGACGAGTGTTCTCGACAGCAGCGCCCTTGGAGCGTTTCTGTCTTTCTTCCAGAGTATCGAGCCAGTCATACAAGAATGTTCCATCAGTAAGTAGTCGACCAGAGTGAATGAGACGAAGGCGCCTGTTTGACAGAGCCGCCCTCTCCAATCGTATCTGGATTGGCCATAATTACTATTCAGCAAGGTCGAACTACGGGTTAAAGCACATGCTCTCACCTTCCGCTTAATTTCCCTGACAGTCTCTTTCTTGGAGACGCTGATGAGTAAATCCGGAATCCCTTCCGTGAACCGAATTATAACGGCCCGAGGGATGCTCATGTCAATCACCGCAGGTGTTGAAGAAGAAGGTACCGCATCTTCAGGATTCTCGTCAAGCGATTCGATAGCACGTCTTTTACCTTTTGCCTTCTCGCTCAGCTCCATCTTCTTGGAGTTGTGCAAGGACTAGTAGTCGACGTCCAAATATTGAGGGTCCTATTGTTAAGGAAGACAAACAAATGTTGAGTTGTTTCGCCCTCATTCATGCCCGACGACCTCGGCGAGTTCACGATCTTTAGGAACTTTGCGAATCATAAATCACGTAGAGATAATACCATACTCGGAGCGCGGTAACTATTTGCGCCTCTATAGACCGATTATCGGGCAGTATACAAAAAGCCAGAGTGGTTGGTCCTCTCTCTTTCTACTTCCTCGTTGCCCATCATCTCTTACCACAACTACAATTTCACACACCCAGCGCTCGCAGCTCCTTGCTCGTACACTCCCAGTTGAAGGGACTATGGCACCAACTGTATTATATCATTGTACCTGTATCTCAGCGTCGGCAACTCCTGGTGCTCCCCCGTCTGTTAACCTGCCATCCTCATCTTACGCATTTCATCCGTTGCATGCACTTTTCTTCTGCGAGGAATGCGATCTTGTGCGGTGTAATCGATGCGTAGCGGTTGAGGTTAGCGGTTATTATTGCCCGAATTGCCTGTTCGAAGTTCCCAGTGCCAGTGTCAGAGCTGAAAAGAATAGGTTAGTGAGTGCACAATCTTTCACATAGACGTGACTTTACATGGCATTTTCAAGATGTGCTCGAAACTGCTTTCAATGCCCGCATTGTCACAACACGCTATCAGTCGTGCCGTCAGATCCCGCTTCCGCGGAATCAGATATTACTGGATCACCCGTAGTAGGAGAAGCCCCTTATTTTTTATATTGTAACTTCTGTCGTTGGGATTCTGCAGAAGTCGGGATTACATTTGATAAACCTACAGGACTGGCTCGTAAGTACATGGAGCTCAAATACCTATCACAATCAATCTTTTACGCATTGCTTCCCATCTCTAGTTCAGTTGCAGAAACTCGAAGATTCATTCCCAGATCTTATGGAATTCGAGCGGCTAAAGGAACACTTCGAGCCAGTTATTAGGTCCTCGTCAACGAATGTTGCCACATCGCACCATGCATATACTCCCCATCATAATCCCATCACTGCTGCCGCATCATCTGCTCTTGCACGAGACATTCCGGGGCTCAGGCGCTCTACAATAGGGAATCGTGGAGTAGCTGGTCAAGCAAAACCTTCGGGCAAGAAAGGAGCTGATGAGGCGACAGATCCCTTGTACAGAAGCCGCATTGAGGTTGCAGCTGGCATGGGTCTAACCAGCGAGAATGAGGTAGAATGGCTGAAAATGCTCGATAATCCAGAACCGGTTGCAGATCTCGAACAAAGATGGGTCGGGAGTTGGTTCCAGTCGATGAAAGCCAGGTAGGAAGTCAGCTGCCTTTCAAGCTTGGTGATATTGAGTCATTTTTCCAACAGCAATCTCAAACCACTGCGCATGCCTCTTCATTCCAAAAAGTCGAAACGATGTTCAACATGTCGGCATATTCTGATTAAACCGGAACAAAAGGCGCAAAGCGTCAGATATAAGATCAAATTGATGGCGGCCAACTACTTACCGTCAATAACAGCTACAGTGACATTACCCACGTCAACATCCACCATCAATACCCCGAGTACTGCTACATCTCGTTCTAAAGCTAAACCTCCACCTGCAGAGGATGACCCACTCTCATCAATGATGCAACCAGGAAAGACATATCCTTTCCAGATCACGTTTACGAACCCCCTCTATGACCCGATTCAAGTGCGTCTAACTGTCCACCGATCCCCACCACCGCCATCCGCGATCTCCACTTCTGCATCTCCAACGAAAGTACGGGCCCCGTTCGCTATAACCCTACCTTCTACATCGATACCCATATCTGCATTCGCGGAAGCCTGGGAGTATGAAGATGACGACGACGACGAGATGTTTGATGAAGACGATTTGGAGGAGATGCTCAGTGGTGGTGCAAGTGGTGCCAGTAAACCATCAGGCAAAAAGGCCAAAGCGCTGAAGGGAAACGTTGGTGTTTTAGAGAGAAAGGCCAATGTGACAAAAGTTGGTGGTGAAGTACTGATTAGCCGCGAAGGCACTGGTGATGTGAAGGTAGGTCCGTTTCTACTGCTTCGGTTGACTACGCTACTAATCATTCGTACAGTTCAATTTACAAGTTTCTTACACCTATCGCGCTGATGATCCAGCCACGCACGAGACTGGAACAAAACCAAAGAGCGACTCTGCTAGTACCGGTGGCACAGGAGAAATGAAGACGTTTTCCTTTTACACTGTCGTCAATCTTGGACCTATTACCCCAAAGGAGGCTGCACAGTCGCAAAAGGCAAGTGGAACGCAAGCGTGATTCCAGAGAGGAATTTAGTAGCCTAGCTATGAACACGATTTGGTCCCCTAGTAATACAAATGCTGTACCCAATGACACTCTATAGATAACGACTAGCGTTCCATTGAGAGGGTTAGAATGTACGATGAAGTGAGGTAGGAGAGCATAGATACAATTCAGTCAAGAAGCAGCATGAAGGAAATAGACTCATAATATTCCGGCTTATCGCAGCTCAGGCGACATAGGTGATTTTCCGTGTCCGCTAAGAAACTGCAGAGTCGCCTCATATGAATGTGTGGGCTGAGGACAATACATAGTAGTCACGCCTGCTTGCGAAGATCTGGATGGACTAGATACAGGAATGTCACTTTCACTTTACCCAGACGCCAACTCTATTACTTACCTACGGATGCTAGGATGACTTGGGGATGAGACCCTCTCATCTGTGGTCATACCAACCTTCCACATTGCAATTTTCTGATGTAACTCGGCTCTTCTATTGATCGGTGACACCGGATGAGATGGTCTCAACCCATCCTCGGGTAGGAATAGGCCTGCATTAAGAGCCATCATTCGGGGATCTATCGGAGCTGGAGGATATTCTTGTCTCGGTACGGAGCCCTGTGAAGGGGGGTGAGGGAGATTCCTTGGATAACCAAACATAGCTCGCGCAGCGGTACGTCCGTTGATAAGAGGGTCAGTGTTACCATTTTCATGGGGAACTGGAGACGAGGACACATTTTCCATTTTATTGAAGTAAGCAGACGGAAGATTGTCCATTCCTGATGAAGACACTTTATCTGCACTTCGAGAGTGTCGATGAGAAGGCATGGTCCTTGAAATACCTCCTGACACCTCACTCTGGGAGCTGCTAGTATGGATGCCCAGCTGAGGAGCTGAAGGAGTCTCTGAAGCCTTCGCTAAAGCGAAAGCAACCCGGGTCCTGGAATCAGCCTCACTTGCGGGAGACAGGCATGGTCTTCCATCTGGCGGATATCCATAGCTTTTATTTTTTGAAGGGCTCTCATTTGAAGGAGGTGGAGTATGGGGTATAGGGACTGTATGAGGGGGCGAAGAGACATCAGCGACACGTTGGTTCGTGGAATCGTGGAGCGATTTGGCTGGTGTCTCGGGAGTTTTGACCTCTTTTGTGTCCTCAGCGAGTTCACAGACTGGGGCGCCGAAATTCGCAAGCGTCGGCTCTTTTGGGGGTGGTGTTGGTGATTGAGAGACCGCTGGAGGAATAACTGATGATTGCTGAACGACCGGTGTGGAAGATCGCGATACAGACGCTTCACTATGGCTATCATCTTCTTCTACCTCCTCTTTGATTGGAGTCGGTTCTTGTGGAGTATCACCGGGAGGTGTTGGTATAACCACAGGCTTCTCATTGTCACCCAATATAATTGGAATTTCTTGTTCTTGAGGCACTGAATCGTGGTGAGATATCACTTCATCCTCGGATTCTTCCTGATCATTTGAAGAAGGATGCTTTTTATCGGCCTCTTCTTGTTTTTCTTGAATAGCCTCTTCGAGACTTTCCGTGATGTCTGATGGAAGCGCAGCAGTGGCTGTGACCTCTTTGGGTAATAAGACTTGTGGAGCCAGTTGCTTTAATTCGGTTTCAGTGCCGCTAGTCTAAACAGGGTGTTAATTTCAGGTAGGAGTGGGCGGATGCAATCACTTACGGTTGTTGTGGTATTGATTCCTGGTGTGTTTCGGGGCACGGCAACGGATTGAGAAGGCAGAGAATGAGCCTAAATACTGCATGATCAGAAATTGTCACTAGTTCACGATAGAGAAATGCACTAACTTTACTGCGTATGTTTGTCTCTCCTCCATCGACTATCGACCACTCACTCTCACAATCAGAGTCGCCATGCCCCTCGACATCTCTCTTGAGAAGTTCACCCAAGTACCGTTCCAACCTCATTTCATCGGTTTCATCATCCTTTTTAAGCTCTTCACAGTATTCTTGGAGTCGACGTTCGGATTCAAGTTCTATCGCTAACTGTTGTGCGGCTTCCTGCAGCTCCTTCAATCTTCGATCCGCCGCAATCTTGGCCTTCTGTGCGCTTGGAAGAATTTGAGAGTACTTTTGTGCTTCAAGCTGCCTTTGCCGCAGCTGAGCGCTGAGCTCACGGATCTGTCGCTTAGCGATATCCAGCTTGCTTTCTACGGTATCTAGTTTTGAGGTTGCGGCTTGGTGTTGTTGATCTGCGGCTTCTATGAAGCTTCGTAGCGGAGGGTCATTCGGGGGTGAGGGAGGAGACATCGGCCGTGGTTCAGTTTATATGCTGGCAATGGTGAGATATGAACGCTGGCCTGGTAAAAGGTACACGGCTTTTCCCAAGAACTGAACGTATCTAGAGCAATATGCTCACGCAAATGCGGGGCAAGTGAGGCGTTGGAGGGGAGGGGGGAGGACAAGATGAGGAAATTGAGGGAGATGGGAGGTAACTGGAATGCCTAGAATTTGATGGGAGTTTTGTGAAGGAGTAGTGTGAGATGAATAGAATGGAATATTCTACGACCAGAACTCCAATAGCTTGCGTATCTGACAAAGTTTTGACTTTGTGTGATGGAAAATACTGCTGGAACAATTTTTTTCGATGGCGAACAGTTGTTGGAAGGTATACGCGGCCTCGAGGTACGTAAAACGAACTGTGGGAATGTCTACGTCACCAGCGGTCTTCGGACCGTCCCAACTTCAAAACCACGTTCTAACCAATTACAGCAGGACCAACTATGACTTCACTCGCCGAGTCAGACTTAGATGATATACTCGAATTTTCGATTTCCCTTGCCAAGAAAGCCGGAATTATCATTTTGGAAGGTTCTAAAGCGATAAGGGAGCGTCTTGGAGCGTCCAATTCTGAAGCAATCAATTCGAAAATCAATTCGGTAGACCTGGTGACCGAGTGGGATGTGAAGGTAGAAGAAGTTGTCAACAATGAAATCAAGGAACGTTATCCAACTTTCGGGTTGTATGTGTTTGCTCGTTGCCCCTGGCGTATGACTTTGTTGACTTCAAATTTGATATTAGCATCGGGGAGGAGTCGTACGCTAAAGGTATCAGACCTCCCTTAACTGACGATCCTACTTTCTGCGTGGATCCAATTGATGGAACAACGAACTTCATCCATGGATTCCCGTTCGCCTGCATTTCCATCGGCCTTATATATCGGAAGAAACCGGTGATAGGGGTTATCTATAATCCTTTTCTGGATCAATTAGTAAGTATTCCATTCCATCAATTGCTGGGTGGCCTGTTTACATCTCTATTCAACAGTATTCCGCAGTTTCGACGAAGGGTGCATATCTGAACCGGACCACCCGTCTGCCATTGACAGCACCTTCACCCCTGCCATCTATCTCTTCTGCTCTCATCGGCGTCGAATGGGGCTCAAGTAGGTCTGCTCCCATTATGGAGCGCAAGTCACGATCTTTCGTGCGTTTGGCGGGCAATTTTGACGAAGGGGTGGTCGGTGGTCGTATGGCTCACTCTTTGAGAAGCATCGGGAGTGCAGCTTTGAACTATTGTTTTGTTGCGAGCGGGTCGCTGGACATATATTGGCAAGTTATCGTGATGCATGAATCTTCATGTCATTGATGACGTATCCTGTAGGGAGGTTGGATGCTGGTGAGCTGATATCACTCATCATTTTGTATATCTGCACAGTTGGTTCATGACGTACAATGACAACTAAATAGGCCATGGGACGTTTGCGTTAGTAGTCTTTCGATTTTTGGCATCATTCATCTCTTATATTTTGTATGCAGGCGGGTATCGTCATAGCACAGGAAGCCGGAGCCTTCGTATCTGGTTCTAGTGAGACATCACCGCATGATGGCGACGTAACGGAAGAGATACTTACGGGCCGAAAGTATATCGTAGTTCGGTGTGTACTCTCGATTTTTGGTGACGAACTCACTCCTGACTTAGCGTTTTACTCATTGCAGAGCCATTGGAGATACACCGGTCAGTCTTTCCAGCTCGTCCTACTTTCATGCTCACTCAACTTGTGAGTATAGGAAGAATCCGGACGAGTTGCTCAGGTTCGCACTGTCAAGGAATTCTACGAGAGTATTGAAGAGTGGGATCCTAAGTAACAACGAGTTGCGAAAATATACAGCTATGAAATGTGTAAAATCAGAATCGATGAATTACAGTATGCATAGAATTCTTGGTCAAACTAATCATATATCAATAATGCATCCAATGCGCAAAGCAG